>CAMKVN010001084.1:0-20945 GCA_946474995.1 Funneliformis geosporum | reverse complement strand
TTTGATTTGAAACCTTTACTTGAATTAGCCGTGATAATAAACTTGTAAAAGCCTTAAGATTACTACGTACATTAAAAGAAATAACACTCTGACACCCCGTCTAACAGTTGTAGTTCGCAAGAATTACACGTTAACACTACTATTATTTTTAATCCATATTATTAAATCTTGGTATAATAAATCCTTCTTGTTTGGTTTTTTAGTAATTTGAAAGAAGGTAAAGTTAGTTGAATAAGAGACGAGTATTTTAAATATATTACTTTCTCTTTGTAAAGTTAATTGATAGTTTTCTGAAATTTGTAATTCAAATAATTGAATATTGACATTAACAAATTCTTCTTTTATTGAATTTTCTATTTTTACTTTTAGTAAAAAATATGATAATCTTTATTAATAAAAAACTTCTAGCAAGAGCTGCCTATTAGATAGTAAACGAAAAAATCATATACTGAAGGATTTTTAATAACAGGATGTATTTGCTATTTAAGTATTTTTTTTCTATTACTTAGCGTTAGTATAACTATTACGCTTATAGAAAGCATTTATTTAATAAAAAAAAGAAAAGATTAAACTATTATTGTTAGCAATTGTAAAAATCATTAAAAAAAGATTTAGATTACTTATATCATTTATCTTACCCAATCATAATTAAAGAGTGAGATAATTTTTTCTCCAAATCGCTAGATAGAAAAAATTTATATTTTTTGATAAATTTTTTCTCCTGATTTTCAGGTAGGATAAAAATTTATATTTTTTAATAAATTTTTTTCCTAGCTAGCCTAATCAAATTTCATTATTTATTTTTATGAGAAACTTACTACTTTATTTATTTAGCCTAACAGTAGAGCGTAAAATAGGATATCAAGTTTTTCAGATAAGTATCCGGTTACATAAAAATTTACCAAATTTTTTTAAAATCAAACGGATAAATATCCGGTTTCAAATAAATTTATCGGATCATCATAAAATTATAGATAAAATTGAAATTATCATTATGATTTACGAATCAAACAAGTTTATTAAAATTTAAATAAATATTATTAAACTTGTAAGATTTTATCATATTTTAATAAAATAATTTATTTATTGAGTAAATACCTTTCATTAACATTATTAGGTTCGGAAGATTTAGAATAATATTATAAAATCGACATTTTTTAAAAATATTGAAAAAAAGTTTTTTTTAATAAATTGATAATCAATTTTATTGTCAAAATTAATTGGTAACAATTTTCATTCAAAAAAATATCTGATTCTGAAAAAATTTACCAGATATTTTTAAAAATAACCAGAGATCTCCATTTTTTACAATACTATTATATGCTCTGCCTAACAGTAATTTTGTAACAATTTTTGTAATAATAATAATAGGAAAATCTGATTAAAATAGAGCTTCTTTGCTATAATGAAATTATTTAAATATCAATTAAAAAAGTAACATCTCAACAATTCTTAACTTTTTTTATTCTTTTTGAAGTGTGTAGGGGTGTGGAGTGTGTAATCTTTTTCTTTTCCCATTTTAATCTTCTCTAAATTTAAAGAAGATTAAAAAGGAAAAAGGAAAAGATTACACACCCCAAACCCCTACTCTTACTAAAATAGATTTGAACTTTATATGTTTATTTGATTAAATAAAAGAACAACAATGTGACAATATGCTTAAAATATAATTTTTTTTCCATAGTGAGAATGCAAAATTAATTAAATATCAATTATCATAAAATATTCTTAAAAGCTTTCACTTTTCTTTTGTTGAAATGGAGGAACATGATGATGAAAAAATGTTAAGCAATGAAGAATTCAATTTAAACCAATTTGGTGATAATGAAAATGAGTAGAAAATTGACTTTAATGAGGAAATTGGTTTAGATAAGTTAGTCAGCCAGGTTTTAGAAATTACAAGCATCTCAATGGCTTTATCAAGAAGTAGTAGTGTATAGATTTATCTTAACAAAAATATAGTTTGTGCGTTGTGTTATAATGTTTGTAAAAAATGCTTTAAAAAATATCAATTATCTACAAATGTGATATCCTTATGAAAATATCTCAAAATACATCAATTAAAAATATCTATAAGAGCAAAAAAAAGTGAGAAAAAACATAAAGTCCCTTTAATAAATGAGAATAAGAAAAACATAATAAATATCTTGTTAATTAGTTAATATGAGATCTTTAGCCTTTTACCATAATCAATGATCCTTCTTTTAGGGTATTTGTTAATTTATTATGATTTTAAAACTTCAACTCACCTTTATGATTTATTTTGTGTCTTTTGTAGTTTAAAAAAGTCAAGTATCTCAAGCTAATTTTAGATGTAAAGACATATTGAAATTCAACATACTATATGTTAAAATGCTTTAAAGAACTTGAACTAGTATTAGTGCTACTTGCAGCTAATGATCATTTGATAAATACTCTTTATTCTGATAATAATGATTGGATTTCAATTGAGGTAAATTAATAAAATAAATTAAGCATTTATTAGATCTTTTCTTTAATATTATTATTTTCTAATAGGATAGCTTATTACTTCTTGAATCTTTAGAAAAGGCTACTTAGTATTTATTTGCATCATTCTATCCAACAATGGGTAATACTCAGCTTGTTTTTGCAAGAATTCAAATGTATCTAGAAAAATATGCAAAAGATAATAGTTTTACACAATATATAATGGCAGCTTTAATCTCTCATAAAATCGAAGAATACTGAATGATTATGGATAGTGCTTCAACTACTTCTGCAATTTTAGACCTTCGAAGCAAACTCTCAGTCTTTTCAGATAAATCAAAATCAAGTGCTCATGCACTTATTGAATCTATTTATGAATACTATAATGAATGGTCCTTCTTACCTATGAATTCAGCTTCACCTATTTATAATAGAAGAAATTGACAATATTTTGCAGAACTAGAAATAGAAACAGAGCTAAATCATTATCTTGAACAACTAATTGATGAAGAGACTAAGCCTCTCTTGTGGTGGCAAGCTCATTCAAATGAGTTTTCAGTTTTATGTAATATGGCTTGAGACCATCTAACGATACAAGCAACAAGCATTGCATCAGAGTAAGCATTTTTGATTTCTAGAAATGTGATTACAAAGACTCAGAATCGTTTATTACTAGAGACAGCAAGGGCGTATTTATACGCAAAGAGTTGGATGGATAATGATTTAGTAAAATGATTTTGTTTTAAAATTTTTTTCTGTATGTTGTTAATAATAATATCAGAATGATTAAACAATTATAATAAAAAATCTGTTCATCAGAATTTTATTTTACATATTTTATAATGATTTATTACATAATTTATTTATTTTAAATAATTTGACTAATATATTATTTTATATTATTAATCCTTAACGATAAATCATGTGAAATTTATACAAATTTGCTCGCATTTATTAATAAATTTTGAGTTTAAAGGGATAATAATTATAATATCTGAACCAGTTTCAGTCAGTTCGGTTCCAAACGCCACTCTGAATCGGTTATTGGAACCGGTTCTATCAGTTCGGCTCACTCCGGTTCGCTTCAGCTTGCAGAACTGAAGCTGAACCGATAGAGTCGTTCCCATCTCTACCTATAATTATAATATAATATTATTTGTTAGTTAATTATTCCTTTTTCGCAGCACTCACCCATATTTTCACGGATATAGTACACACTTAGAAGAAAATATTCTTTTTTTAAAAGTAATAGCTAAAACTATATTTTCAAATCTTAATGATATTAAAGTTTGTGATGCTATTATAAATTTATATCAATGTTATAGATTAAATTTGTATCATTTTATCAGTATCTTAATAAAAAAAAATGTATAATGAGCATATAAAAAAAAATTTTTTTTGGCCTACACTTATAATAAATAATTTTAAAGCACGTGAGCGCTAAACTTTTGTCGGGTAGTTACTGAAACTTCGAAACACATCAAAATGGAGGCGTTACCTCTTCACAAGGTGGCTTTAAATTTTAATGTCAAGGTACAGAGAACAATTCGAGACCGCGGTTTGAACGCACTACCAAATTGAAGGTCAACCCTTCACCCCAATATTTGTAGTTGAGGTTGATTTTATTAAAAGTGTCTCAGAATTCCAAGTATTTGATGATAGATTTAGAAATAAATTATTTGCACCGGAAACATCATGTGGAGCTAGGATTTCTGGAGGGAAATATCCATTCGTGGAGGTGGTACGAAAATAAAACTGTACGTCATGAACATGATGGAGAAATATGGATACCAGGGTTAGCGGTCGGGAGATTCTTCCAGGCTTCGTCTTGGAAGTTGATATGATTGAAGAGGCTTTTTCGCGAGTTTGTTGTGACGATTTATCATGATTTTATTTTATATCTTTATTTCATGAAATGATTACAGCAAGATTCAGGTTCATCAGATGATGATGTTATTGATATTCCTTGTAACGGACCTGGATGTACAGCAACTTTCACTAGTCACCACGCTTTCTTGAAAGAAACATGACGTATCTAATCAACATATTAATCAATAGATTATATGGGTTGAAAATCAGGTTTTGATCATATGCTTTATATAGTTCCGCAGCATGATTTTCGTACGTACTAACCCATATTGTGTCTAAAAAAGCATTTTTTTCTTTTGTGCTGTAATTTTTGTTATAAGGCTTATTTTGTAGAAATTCACTTCATCTAGTTATTATTATTAATTGCACATTTTTTATTTTTCTGAAATATGATTTATAATGCATATATATTTCGAATTTTCCTTCTTTGTATGATTCAATTTATAAAAATATAAAAAAATTTCAAGTTTGCTCGATAATTAGGACGTTTTTTTTAATCTTTGGTGAATTAATTTTTTGATGATAATACAGTAATACAGAAAGGCTCCAAAGATCATTACTGACGTAAGTACACGCGCGCGTTGGGTTAAAACTATGTCCAAAGCGTCAGTAAAAAAAATCGACACTGAAATTCAGCTATGAACGGTGAAGGACTATCGTAAAAAAAGGTGATTTGAAATTTCGTAGCTCTAAATTAAGAAATGCCGATCGGTTTTCCCTTAATCTATTTCCTTGGTCAATAGCAAAAGAAGAGCAAAGAAAGTAAAGGAACATCTGTCATTATTTATAATGCTGATTCGATATCATGATAAATGTCTTCTAAATTAAGAAATCTTCAATTGATACATATTTCACTATATTAACTCCCCAATGTCAATTAAATTAATTTTCGTTAACCTTCTCGCTTACATAAAGAAATTATTATTGAAAATTGTAAGTTTAATAGAATTAAAAGATAAAAGAATTTCTTTTGTCGGGTAAGTTGAATTAAAAATCAGATAAAGTTATTTAAAAATTATACTTAAAGTCCTAAAAATATTTACTATCATGCTTTATTCTTCTCCATAATAGATTTTAAAATCTTTGTAAATTGTGCATCACAGGTATTAAACCACTTAACTTCCTCTTCAGAAGCAAAAGGTAAAATTACCTTAATTAAATCCTGAGATCTTAAAGATAAATGATTAACATTTGTTTCTATAGCCGCCGAATTTTGAGGGGGATATAAACTTGTCCCAAGTTCATCCGCAGCATCAGCAATCAATTTGCCCAAATCCATATATTGATCAAGTGTCTGATTGATTTTTGATAGACCATTCTTACTTGATGATATATCCAGAGGTTCTATACACCTTTTTAATACTTTGGTGAAAAGTATTTTCACCAAATTTAATAATTTTAAAGATAATTCAACAATTTCCTTTTCTTTTGCTGTCAACGTTGAATTATTGGATCCTTCAAATATTTCATCCCAACCATCATCCTCAAAGCCTTGATTTTCATCGTTGTCTATCAAATGTTTAACTTCCAAGTTGGCATCTTTTAATAATTCCAGCATCTCTTTCCATTGAATTGTAACAGCTTGTTTATTATTTTTTGGTAAATTTTCAAATCGATCACATGCTTCCCATATAATTCCAGTCGAAATAAGGTATCCTTTTGATATTATTGTATCTGGATTTGGATCTACTGGTTCATCTAAAAAAGAATTCACTAGTGCTGTTGAATCAAAAAGGATTTCTTTTGTCGTTGATCTTATTTTTTTAATTAACGTTTTTCCTGCCGATATTGGTATCGATTCAACAAATCCACATATACGAAATAATGTATCTCCCATTGCTTTAATCGTTGGTACGGCCGATATCGGTGTGCATGTAGGTTTACACGCTATGGTCACCTTTTATTAAATAAATACTTAATATATATATAAATATTTAAAAATAAATGCAACTGAAGATTATTACCTTTGTCGCATTATCTGCAAGAATCATTCCTAATTTACCTAAAAATGAAATGAAACAAATCAACGTATAAAATGGTTAGAGAATAATAATAAACTTTTTTATTTATTTTTATCGCATAAACATGAGACAAATACCAAGATCATTTACAATAACTTCAACATCAACATTTTCGGAACTTTGTACCGTTGGAACATTATTAATGTCTTTTAAATATCCGAGTATCATATCAACCAATGCGCGTAATTTTATTTGAACATCTGTTGTTTGTTGATAAAATATGTAAATAACATCAAAAAGAAAGTTGGCAAGAAATAATTATCACGTACCAGTAGTAGTTGGGGTATTCATAATTAATAAATATCAGTATCAAATTTAATCTATATATATGCACAAATATAAATAGTTGAACCTATAAAAAATTTAACTTGAACCAATTTGCAGTTTATACAATGATTAAATTAAAAACAATAAAAATTTATAGATCAATAAATATATTTTCCGTTAATTTTTTTTTTTTTTTTTTTTTAGCGATTATCACGATTATCTGTGTAGTATCAATCGGTATAAATACCGCTTCTGACAGCTATTTCACATGATATTACGAATTATGCCAAAATTCGGAACATCGATAAGCGAATTGTCAAAACTGATATGGAGATAAAAAAGGGGATTAATTTGGAATAAATTTGGCGGATTAGCCAGATTACAGTAACCTGGATTTGTTACTTGACGATCTATACCGAATATTTAAGGATGACTTTTTTATTTTTCGCCATAAAGTTATTCGTTTGTAAAATATTTCTCCCACCCACCTTTCATATTACAAAAGAAAAAAAAAAAAATTTGTAATCCAAAAAAATTTTTTTTTTTTTTTTGAACCTTGAATTTTCAAGGTAATCTTTTTTTTCTGGATATCTATATATTTTTTTTTGATTATTATTTTATTATGCCAATATACTATAATATTATTAAATTCCCTTTGATAAATACTCGGCCAAAATAGTCATTTCCGAAATGGGATTTTATTATTCAAAAATGAACATCTATACTCTTTTTATTTTTAAAGAAAGAAATAAATAAACTAATCAAATTTTTCATCATTGTATTATTCGTTCTAGTTTTCATATTGTCTAAATTTTAACACAAATAATATATATATATATGACATCACACATAAGTCTAGATAGGGATAACGGAGTTATGTTTACTCGTGAGGAAACTATTATCCTCAATGTGGGGGGAATAAAGGTTTGATAAAAGATTTATATCATTAAAATGATTTATTGCATTTGGATCAATTTGATCTAAAAAAAAAAAGGAACTTTAACGAAATCAATAATTAAATTACATAGTATGAGACCTATCCCTCAACGTTGACTGCATTTCCTGATACTTTGCTTGGGACGATGTTTCAAGAACGAAATAGAGAAATGCTACATCCAAAGAACGGTAATGAATTTTTTATTGATCGTAATGGATATGCATTTCGATATATTCTTGAATTTTACCGAAATGGAAAGATTTTATGGAGCGACCGAGCGGATAAAAATCTCGTAGCAGTAACTCGTGAAGAACTTGATCAAGAAATAGATTATTTTCAAATTCCAATTAAGGATATTGCTGTTACTTCAGGGGAATTGGCAGTAGCTTCCAAAGTTGATGCATTTGTAGCTGCTCTTAAAGAAGTAATTCATATATCAATAGATCAACTTCAAACTGAAATTCATATGGCTATAACTGACTTTGGAACCATTGAGGAATTTGATTGGTATCCAGCACAAGGACAAAGTGAAATAATAGCAGATATTATGAAACCATTTAATATGGTTGGCTTTGTTATATTACAACACTTTGGGGATGCCATAGAGAGGCATATTAAATCAGAAATTCCTGAATTCTCATGGAGATGTGAATTTTATAACTGTAAACCAAGGAGAGGATATGGCGCATTAATGTCCCCGTATCAATCCCATAATCATAGTTTCTTGAATAATTCTTTCAATAATAACGGATTTAATGGTATAGGTAGAATGGTACAACCAAATATGATGACTTTTCAACATATAATAAATGCGAATAATAATACATCCACTGTTTCATCATGGCCCGTACTTGGCAGTGGATTCAATCAAAATAACAATAATCATCAGCAAACGAATTTAAATAATGTTGCAGCGGATGTGAATGGCGTCACGAGATTATTTGGTAATAACGTTAACGGATTTAATTCTAATAGTGTAAGCCAAGCTGGTAGAGGTCAAGGAATTAATTTTGGTCCAAATCAATTAGGTGGAGGTCAAGCAAGCAATTTTAGCTCAAATCAATTAGGTGGAGGTCAAGCAAATAATTTCGGTGCTACTCGGACACCAATTGTGTTTGGAGCTAATCAAGCGGATGGAAATGTACAACCATTCGGAGGGAATCCAAATGGAAATGGTCCAAATTTCAATGGAAATCAACCCGCGGTTGATGGACAGCAATTTGGTGTAAATACAACAGGAGTGAATGGACAAGCACCTGGACCACCACCTCCATTCGGTGGGAATCAAGCAACAGGTAATGGGCCGACCGTGAATGGGCCTTCACTTGGACATCCATTAATAGGAGGTGGAAATCAAACAACAGGTAACGGAACTCCATTTGGCGTCAATCAATTAACTGGAAATGGTCCTTCGCTTACTTCACCATTTGGTGATGGTGGAAATCATTCAACAGGTAATGGACCATTCGTAGGTGGATCGAACAATCATTTCGGAAATATGTCACAATTTGGAACGACATTCAACGGAAATCAGACAAACAATAATGGGAACGTACATTTTAGTGGTAATCAACCCGGTTTTGGTTTTGGTACCCCATTTATTAATCAGACACAAGGATATGGTCCACATACAATAACTGGATTTGCAGGAGGTTCATCCAATTTTTTTAATGGAGTTCCTTTAGGAGTAACATTTCGGACAAACAATAATTCTGTTACATCTGCTCAACCATCATCTATGCAAGGTTTTTCTTACCCGACAACTCATTCCAGTCTCTTTGGAAATCAACATACGGTATCATATAATAACGGCGGTCAAACTTATGTACCACTTCATGCAGGACATCATGCCTTTGCTCCAATGTCAACTCACGATAATGATACGCCCTCAATGTTTCTTCGTCGAGCAGAAGGAAGGGCTCTAAAATTGTTAATCAGGTTAGATTATGATTATTCGGTAGCAAACATATTATCAAATACTTGTCTTGCTAAATGATTCAAGCACATGTTATATATTATTAACCGACGGTAAGTTAAGATACATTTAGATTTTATCTTTAATTTTTTTGCATAATTAAACGAAGAAAAAAAATATTTTTTTTTATATTAATTCACAAACTTTCAAGATGTTATTTATTATTATAGCTTTTTTAATATTTTTTTTTTTTTTTTTTTTTTTTTGTAATCCCTAATATCACACTCCCAACTCAGAAAATAAGATTTATAATCTCATTTTTTTTTTTTATTAAGGAGAGATTTTTAATTATATGCAAATTATGTATTATGATTACAATAAAGTAGTAGCAAGTATAATATGGACAGAAAGTTATTTATTAATATTAGTTCGTTTTAAAATATTAGTTTTAATAATATTTATTAGTTCTAATATAAGGGAAGAATAATTAAGATTTGTTGTTTTATAAAAAATTGTACATACTATTAAAAGAAATTTTAAGTTGGAAAATGAAAATTAGTTAGGACAAATAATTGACCTTTTTTTATTATTATTATTTTTTTAATGATTCAAATCCATATGGAAGTTGATTAAATTTTTTAGGATTAATAGCTAAAACTTTGTAAATCCTTCCCATGGCTAAAGGGTCAACTAATCTCCTATAAGAATTAAATAACGTTTTGTGTTGTTCAATTGAAGTAGTTTGATTAAGTAACATTGATAATCTAGTTGTTATTCCCATTGAATGTAAGAATTTTGACTGTGTTACTGGTCCAAATGTATTAACTATAAATTGGTAATATGGAATTATCAATTAAATAACATTAAATAATAATAAATGTTTATGATGTATTACCTTTTCCTTGAGATGATTCCTTTAAGTAAGTAAAATTCACATCAACACTTAAATCAGCATTTCCTGGAGAACTTAATGAATGAACAAATTTATGATCTTTAATAGCCTACGTTCCCGCCAAAAAAAAAATATAATAATTAACAAATTTGCAACTTTTTAAATAGAAATCGCAGTTATTATTAATAAACTTTTACCTACTCTTAATGTATCATTTTGTATAAAATCTTGACCATAATCAATGATTAAGGCGGCACCACCAAATTTTGAAATTTGATTTGAAATTTTTTGTATCATATTCCAAGAATCTGGCGATATCTCTATACGATCTCCAATATTAAATTTCTTGTATTGTGATGATGATGTTAATGATATAGATTCTTTTGTAGGTTGTGGTGAGAGGATTAAACGGAAATGATAAGAACTATGAAATATTGATGGGAAAGGTAAATTTATGTGTAAAGGGGCAAGTTTAAAAATATTAAAAAATAACCTGTCTATTGAAGTATCTATATCGACCATATATTCTCTCCATCCATTATCTGTAAGCTAAATTTAAAAAAAAATTTAATAAAAAAAAAATTATTAAAATTTTTTGTAAATCATTACATTACCTCGAATCTATGAATAGGTAAAGCATCAAAAAATTCATGAGCAACAATAAAGGAACATTCAGCTAAATCACGTTCCTATTATAAGTACTTTTTCTTTTTCATCATCATCCATCCCACAAAATAAAAATGATCATGTTCTTACCCGGAATTTCATCAAGATTATTATGCCAATAAAATTTCATACCATCATTATCACGCTTAAACATTTCCGGCATACTTTCAGTCTTTTCAAATTGATTTTCGCAGAGTTTTTTTAATTGTAAATTTCTTAATTCAGGACTTATTTCAATTAAATGTACTCCATTTAATGTATTAAAAAAATTTGGAAAATTTGACATTGCCTATTATCATTTTTTTTTTTTTTTTTTAAAAAAAAAAAAAATAATAATAATTATGTTAATTAAAATTTTTAATTCATTCACAAAGTTATCGGATTCATTCGCTTGCTTACACGAAGCATATCATCCATTAATGTCCCTCTCCCTGGTCCTAATTCAATTATTTGTGATTTTTGTGATTTTCCTTGAATTTCCCATTGTGATATTATCCATAAACCAATCAACTACAAAAACATAATGAAATAAATAAATAAAATTAAAATAAAAAAATAAAATTAATCTTAATTTATTAATTAACTGATTTACCTCACCAAACATTTGACTAATTTCAGGCGAAGTAATAAAATCACCTTTTACACCAAATACATCACCTTTCATATAATATCCACTGTTTGGATTTGTTAATACCTGTTTCATATATGCAGCAATTGATATTGGTCCTTTTTCCTACAATAAGATTGATAACATTTTAATAATAAATTAATGATAAATTTTTCTTAAACTTTATCCTTAGATACGAAGAAAAAAATAAGGCTAATATATAATATATAAATTGTATATCTTTTTATTAAATGAAATGATAAATAGGTACAGATATTATATTCTTTAATTGTTGAGCAAGTGGTGTAAGTGCTTCTTTTCGTGTCGTTGAATAGAAACATTTCGTAAGATAAGGGATTTTTTTAAAATGGCTTTTTAAAGTAGTGAACATTTCAAAAACAAAAAAAATCATTGATCGGAGGGGTTAATCTCATTGTATAAGCATGATTTTATAGATCGTTGTACAAAAAAATTGCTTTAAAGAAAATCCAAACAAAAAATCCTCAAATATTATATTACGCTAAATACAAATATTTATCTAAAAAAAAAAAATTATTTTTTCCCACAAAAAGCTCAATTATCTCTTTTTATAATGCATTTTTCATAAAAATGGATGATCTAAATAAATGTAATAGACATTATATGTTAGATTGTAAAGGAAATAAATACCTAAAAGAATTATACTTACACTAAGTGGACACAATTTATTAACTTCTGTATTAAGATGAACTGATAAGTACCCACTTCGCCTAGAAAAAAAATTTTTTAATTATATCATCTTAATTTTGATTTGATTTCGTTTTATTATAAAATTTACCAAGAAATATAAATCCAAAGTAAATTCGGATCTTGATCATGTGGTTCAATAGCGACAACTTCTTTAATATAAGGATCCCAATTTTCATCAATACTTTTCATATTCTTACTTTCTTTTTCATTAATAAGGTTATAACTTTTTGGTTTTCTTGGTCCGAGTTTAACTTTGGGAAACTCAAGTCTCGAGTTTATGTTGGAATCTTGAATTGGATCATGTTTTTGCTCGAATTGCTGTGCCATAAATGGTACTTCTTCATTCACTTCGTCTATTTCCATGATATCTTTATAGGTTGCATCATCGTGTTTCTCACTTTTATTAACCTCGGACGTGTAAGAATGATTATTTTTATTGACCACTCCATTTCGAGACGATTTCTTTTCAAAGTTTAAGAATTTCGACGCGTTTTCTTTTTTGTATTTGACAAGAGATTGCGAAGTTGATTCGGCAGAAGCAATATTAGTGATTCCATTCGTGTGAGATTTATGAGAGGTCGTGCGATATGATGGTTTCTTGACGGATAATAGGCTTCTTTTAACTTGACCATTTGATTTCTTGTTAACAGAAGCTTTAGAAAGAAAGGATGACGTGCAGTCATTAAATTTAGTAGACGATGAAGAACTTGCAATCGGTTTACCGCCTCTTTTACGCCAGTAAGTTTTCAAAAGTTCCGTCGCATAACTAAAAACAAAAAATGAATAAAATAAACCTCTTAATAACGTGAAAATGCCTTTAAGTTCTTCTTATACTTGCACATTCTTTTCATCTTCCCATGTATTTTCAGAATCCGGATAGTCCTTCCACTTCAAGAAATATTGATACCCCCCCTAAATATTAACAAAAAATAAAAAAAAATATAGTTCTCGACTCGTTATATTATTATCAATAGATTTATTTTTTTTATAATTACATCTGGTTTATCCCTATGAGAAATAATTTTTTCAACAAAGTATTCATTTTCATCATAATTCTCATCTTCGCTAGAGGTAGTATGATTTTCGCTAAGAGAGGATGTTTCACTTGGAGAACCTGGAAGCGTGAAACGAATCTTCTTTCGAACAATCGGATCTCCATAAGGAATTGGATATTGGCCCTTAACAATTGGTACTCTGGGAGTGGCCATGAATTTGATATTGAAGAGATAATAGTAAAATAATAATAAGAATAAGAATAAGAGAGAATTGAATGAAATTTATATCATTTCTTATTTCTTCCAAGTATTAATCTCTTAATTTAGCTGTTGTTAAACCAATATAATGAGCTATTGAAGGCACATTTTATTTACATTATCGATAAGTAATTATATGATGGCATAATTACATAAAATAAAAGTTTAAATAACAAGTATCACGTAATAATTTATAAAAAAAATAATATTTTTTATGAGATTATTCGCTTCACTGTTGTATCCATAGCATAGGATACCTATTTGATATAAACAAGTTAAATCACAAACACCAATCTTTCAAGCTATTGAAGTCTTCCGTACATTATCTACAACGACAATGTATCCATTTCCGATATATGAAAATGCTTCTTTTCATAATAAAAAAAAAACTGTTTATTAAACAAGTTGTAAACGAGGTCCACGGATAGTAATCCAAATATTCTGGCATTCCCAGTATATTTATTATGGATTGCAATTTTCCTGTTCAACATAAATTTATTTATCGTAAAATGAGATCCTTGTGCTTGTTTTATTGTTTTATTGAAGTTTATTTCGCGTAGATCCAATTTTTTCCTATGGTAAATTGTAAGTTCCAATAGTTCGCTTAATTCCTTTGGTTTGAATAAATTTTTCTAATCTTTACAGGAGCTACTACACCTGATTCACATGATTATAGTTTTGATTGGTCAATATATATGAACTAAGGTTAACAGTTAAGATTTTCACTGAACAATCATGACGCAAGCAATTGGTTTAAATAAAAGCAACTTTAATTTTAATGTTAAATATAAATAGTTAATTTAACCGATTTGGTTTATCGAAATGACTTTCTAAAGTTCTCTTTCGCTTTATTTCGTATCTTTTTTTTTTTTGGTAAAATTTATTCCATTCTTTGAAATTATTTATTTATTTTGTTATTATATTCCAAAGCGTTTTTTCTTTTGTTTAAAGGTTACTAAATAAAGACCCCATGAATTGATAAAACTAAATTATTACTTTTATTTAATTTAAGATTAATTTAAAAGAATGGGAGTATTTAAAACAACTACAAGAACAGCAGTGACAGAATGGATAGGTAATTTTTTTATTACTTTGATTAAAATTAAAATCTTTTTTGAAATATGTTAACAATAAAACTCATTTAGAACGCATGACGTCAGAAAGATATAAGGATGATGATTTCAATGATATGTTTGAATTATGTGAGGTTATCAATATACAATCTACAGGGTTCGTTTATTATAAATTCTTTAATTTAATTAATTTTTTTAATCTTTGATTTTAATCTTTATTTTGGGATGTTGAATTGAATTATGTAGACCTAAAGAAGCAAGTAAAGCGTTAAAACGTGCTTTAAAATATGGAAATATACATTCACAAGTTCGAGCAATAACAGTAATAATATATTATTTATATATTTTATATATTGATTGTATTTATGCTTTTACGATTTATAATTTCTTTATAAATTTATAGGTTTTAAAATCTTTGACTGAAAATTGTGGTGATAAATTCCTTGGTTTGTTATTACAATTTTTCTGGATTTAAGGAAAAAACCTTATTAAAAAATTAGAAAAATTATAATTTCGATTTTAATTTTAGCTCAAATTTCTACGCATAAATTTACCGATAGGCTTAGAAGTATGGCACTATCTCCGGTACTTTAATATTTTTTTTTTATATTCTATATATTATATTTCTGATTTCAAAGAATTAATAGTAATGATGAATTTTCTTTCACTTATTACTAATAGTATACTGATTCTAAAGTTCAAAAAAAATTGTTATCATTATTTGCAGACTGGTCAACAGAATTTAAAAATAGATCAGGATATGATGCATTAGCAAATCTACATAATAGTGTAACTTATAGGAGTAATATTAATAATATTGGGCTTGCAAGTAATACAAGAAGGGGACCTGTATCAAAATCAAATGATTCGTCATCATCCTTCAGTGCTAATAAGGAAAAGAGTAAAAGTGAATCATCTGGTGGTAAATCTAAAAAAGAACAGCAGTCTGAAAGGAAACTTGTAACATATTCTTCAGAAAAGGTCAATGTTGTTTCTCATGTTCTATTAATATTTATATTTTATTTGTTTATTTTTAATTGTTCTAATTTTTTTTTTTTTTTTTTTTAGATTAATGAAGCTATAGGGTTGGCAACACAAAATGCTACAAACCTCATTAATGCTCTTACTTTATTAAGCCCCGGATCTGATTTAGAAAAAGATTATGAATTACAAGTAAGAAACTTTATATTTTTTTTAAAAAAAATTTAAAAATTATTCATTTACATATTCATTTTTCATGTTACAGGAAATATTCCGCAAGTGTAAATCATCATCTGAAATATTAATTAAAATAATTCCAACTGTAACAGATGGAAATCAACTTGGTTTTTTTTTTTTTTTTTTTTAAAAAAAAATATAATTGTTTGTTAAATAATATAATTAATAATAATATATGATTTTTGTTTGGTTATAGGACCGCTTTTACAATCAAATGATCAAGTGCAAGGATCTTTATCGATATATTCAGAATATTGTAAAAACGATAATGAAGTAAATAGTATTACTTCTGGTGTCAAAAGTATTAAATTACAAAATCAAAAAGAAAATGATGTATATCAAGCTGAAGGAAATCTTATCGATTTCGATTCATTTCCTTCAAAGTAAGTTTTCTTATTTTTTTTCTAAAAAAAAAAAGTCACTATTTAATAATCTAGTTGGAATAAACAAATAAATTAATATATATAAGTTGTTTATTTAGTACAAATTCAAGTTATTCAATCGATAATAATAATAACTCAGCATATGCAGACCCATTTGCAGATCCATTTGCAGACCCAGAAACACCTTCCAAATCACCTGAATCTGAAACTGTTGTTAATGGACCAAAAAGAAGATTAGGATGGTAAGTATTGATATTATGTATTTTACATAATCATCTTTTTTTAATAATTGATTAATTAATTAATTTTTTAAATAGGACTGAAGTTTAATCATTATTCGTTAATTTACTCTATGATAAGAGTTTTACTTTACTTCAATTTTATTCTTTTAAATCATCACATTTCATAGTTATACTTATATTTGATTTGTAAATTAGTTTTTTTTATTTGAGGTGATATTACTTGTGTTGTTGTGTATATTAGTTTTTCTTCTGATGTTATTCTTTTTCAGAGGTAGATTGAAAGGTACAGTACGAGATGAAATCAATTCAGGTTTAAATTTATCAGTAAGAGCAGATAACTTGCGCGAAACTTCAAAGATCCGATCAACATAAGAAAGATCGACCACGTGATTTCGATTTTTGAATTCATTTATTCATTTATATTGTAATATTCATAAATTATGATGATGTATTTTTTCCAAGCTCGAAATTATAAATTGAGAGCGCAAATTTTATATAATTAAGAGACATACATATCTTGGTCAGTATCAACAGCTTGAAAAGTACTTGTGCCATTACTTTTTTGCTATACAATTGTGACAAAATATATGAAAACAAATCCAGGAGCCTCATAAATCTTTTTGTTTGTTCAAGGACTACAAATAGTGCTGGTAGAACTCACTCCATTAATGTCATTATCATGTTTTTTCATGTTTATTCCAACATTAATCCCCAACTTTCCAAGAAATATCTGCAAATCGGTTCGGTTCTACATTGAAAGAATTATTATGTTTGTCGTCTTCTGCTAAAGATTCCGCGTTAATAAAATGCCTGAATTAACTCCATCTATTAAGCCCGATTTGATTGGCGCAACGCGTTCTTTGGTGATACAAAATTATGACTATCAATCAAATGACCAATTTTATTAAAAAAAACTCTCTTCACATTATAAAAAAATAAAAATGCCTCCTAGGAATAGGAAACCTTCCAACCAACGTGGCCATTCAAAGTCACCGATAGCTGAGAGATCTTTGATCAAAAAAGCTAGACAAGACAACAACAATAATGAAATTACAGAAAATGAATAACAAATGTTCTCCCAAAATAATATTCCACTACCAGTGCCTATGAAAACTGAAACCATTGATTCTGTCGCTAACTCTCCTAACGACAAAGAAAAAATTCAGAAACAACCCTTTCACCTGTATCAACTAATACTTTTGATGAAGACCAAGCTTTTGACATTTCTGAAAACATGTTCAGAAATAAAAACAACCAAACAAACGTCCTTTCCTTTAAACAAGAAAATGATGTTTCGACCTTCTACACATATTATGCAGCGGATAAATTTTTTCCGCTAAATCCAACAATGAAAAAATAAATAAAGCTTATGCTCTGTTCAACAGATCGCAGTTCCCTGCTTTTATTAGTACCTTAATCAAAAATTACCCCAACAACAACACAAAAAAAATTGTTTAAATTGGTTTTACTTCTTGTGTTGATTATGAAAATGCAAGTAATGTGCATATACCTTTTTTGGACAATGACACGTTCTAACCCCTTGTGGTTCAACCCATTGCATACGTTTGACTTGTTGATCAAAGTTACAAAGATCCTGATCTCTACTACTGAAGCTAACATTAGATCCTCTTTTTCCTTTTTTGGAAAATTACACAATGTTCAATAATCACCAAAAATCTGTGGTAACAAGCCACTATCACTTTTGATGTCACAACAAATATAACTTGATTTAAATAATATTATGGATATTTTGTCTTTAAGGATATGGTTCGAATCAACTTATGCTTTTTCCTCAATGATGAAGTCAGAGCTAAATCAAATTTTTCTTTGAAATTAACTAATCTACTAATTGATACAAATGGTTGTCATCTTATTCCAATTGGAAAAGCCATCAACATTATAATATACTACACCTACTTTCAAACAAAAAACTCAACCAACATTCTATTTAATATCAGTAGATCAAATAAGATGAATATATGTAAAAATAATCAGTTATAAATGATTTCGTTAATCTCCACCTCATCCAAAAATCTGCGAGTATAAAAAAAATAAGAATTTAAACTTTTTTTGATTAAGTTTCGAATTTTACTTATTTACGAAAATTTGAACGAGTAAATATATATGGGGTTTTTTATTACTAATAACCATAATACTCTTCACAACTTAATATTTCCATTTTCAAATAATTATATGATACAAGCAAGATCAGGTATATATATTAAATTTCAACGATCACATAAATATATTTACATATTTGCGTAAGTTATATGATCATTTCTACTGTATTGTTATTGCTGCAGTTATTTGTGTTTTGTATGATTGTTATTTTCTAGTTTCAAATGTATTTTTTTCGATAATATTGATAATATTAGTATATAAATATTATTGAAAAAGAAAAGTAAAAATAAAAGAATCATTTTAAAATTATATATAATTACCTTTTAGTATTATAATTATTCAAATAATCTAGCATCTTCAGATTCAGAGTCAGGTTCATCTAAAATCTCTTTGACGGTATAATTATAATTCTTTAATATTACATCATCTTTCAAGTTATCATTGATATCCGCGATATCATCCTCCATTGGAATTAGTTGCATGTTTAAACGTTCCTATCAATAAAACTCGATTAAAGACATAATCGACACAAATAATAAATTTAATATATACTAAGAAAATTGAACATCATTTCTTGATTTCTTTCTCGATATATCAGATATTCTTGCTTTGTGGATTTAAGACAATACTACAAACTGCAAGGGCAAATGCTATTATTGAAGGTTTAAGACAGACTTCTTTATCTTCTTTAGGCATAGCCTTCATGATAATCGTATTGATTGTTAAAAAGTCAGTATCATCAGACTTCCACAATTTAGTATATGCTTCGGCAACTCTTGGATTTCTTTTTCATTCAGCAATTTTTATACCTGCATTTGCCTTTATTTCAGGAATTTCTGAAAATACTTTAAAAAATACTAACCAAATATCTTTGGCTATAGCACTTCAATGGTAATGCATTTTTTTGAGACACTAATACAAAGCCAATATGAAAACATCAATAGATAATGAATATTAGTAAAGAAATGACATAATAGTTAGATTGCTTACAATAGCCATAAATTCTGAATAAAATGAGAATCCCAACGATATTTTCTAATATTTTTAATATATCCTTTGGAATGCTTTTCAACATAACTTTCAAGATGTTCTTTAAATAATTCCACAGTAGGAAGTAAAGTTATCTTTTGAATCTCTTTAATAATAGCGACGATACCTTTCTATTATTTAAACAATCATACAATATATCAGTATATTAAACAACGTAAAATCATTTTCGAAATGTATTATTTACATCAAAAAAGGTGGACGATAAACTATCTTCACGCTATAACTTTGAGAGAACCTTCATAATTTCATCAATTTTTTTATTATGCTTTAGTTGATTTTTTCAGATAACTCTGTTCTGTCTGTTTAATTTCTCTAAAAAATCCACAGAAACTGAACAATATTTATTACGATCTCCTATATTAATAATAAAAAATAATACTACTATTAAAGAATATACAATTTATATTTTGAACTTATATGATATACCAGTTACAAGTTTTTTATCTGTTCGCATTGACACAATATCGTTAGCACTTCAATTGCATTTTTTTGAAGTCTCTGGATTAGAAACTAAATGGTCCTGTAGAATGTATTGTTGCTTATCATATTCAATTTCAATATTTTTGGAAGTGTCAAAATCATCATTTTCATTTCTAGATTGAAATTGGTCATACAATTTCAAAGAATAGTTATCATTATCGTTCTCTATATTAATATCGTAATCATGATCCTATTTACTTTGATATACGTTCAGATTAAAATAAGATACAGTTGTATTTCTCTTTTTATGATTTTGAAGAGAATCTGCCATCAACAAATTTTTAGAAAGATCTATGAAATGATAAAGTGATATCAAATTGATTTCATAAGTATCAATAAAAGTAATATAGTTAATGATACCTTTATTGGACTCCTTAAACAAAGCTTTAATCATAGATGGCTGTGGTGACTGATTTGATAAAAAATTTTTATAAGAAACAGGTGGCTGCGGTGATGAATTTGAAGAATTTTATGAGAAACAGATGATTGTAGTGACTAATTTGTTGGAGAATTTTTACGAGAAACAGGTAGTTGTTTTGTTGTAAAAATTCTAGAAGAAGCACGTGTTCTTCTAATATTTGAAGCTTTAGTTATTTTAAAAATTATTTAATATATATATATAAATTGGTTGATTAAAGCATCAAAACAATATAAATTTACAACTTTTTCCTCTAGATTTTATTAGCGATGTTATCTTATTAACTATATTATTTTTTATATTTAAAATTACAAGAATTTTAATAAAGCTGAAGAATTTTACGAAACTTAAAATTT
>CAMKVN010001083.1:0-20948 GCA_946474995.1 Funneliformis geosporum | reverse complement strand
CTAAACCTTTCATGCCGTGGATGGTGGAAAGGATAATGCTTTGATGACTTTTTATTTCTTCTAATTGAGTAATAAAAGTATTAATTTTATCTGGCAACGAAAGAGTTTGATTTTCATCTAATTGATTGATTATTTCGGCTAGTTGAAAGATACTGTTTTCAGAGACATTTAAACTAGTTAAAAAACTGTGCAAAGAGGAAAAAAGGGGGTTATAATGATCGGCTTTTATTGTGTTTTCTTTATTTTTTTTAGTAGATTTTTCTTTTAGTTTGCTAATCGAACCTTTAAATTGCCGTTGAACCTGACGAATAATATCCTCAATTATTTTTTCACTTATGCTGGTCATAATACATTTTTCCGTTAGTCATTTTTGGAGTAAATTTCCAATTCAATTTTGCCGGTAAAGAATAGCTTTAGAACTAAATTTATCGAGTTGGTTGATAAGTTGTAGAACAACCTCTAAATGTTGGTGAAGTTTTTTTTGGCGGATTTTGTTTTGCACTAAATCATTTCTTTTGATGGTGGTATTCATTGCTACTTCTTGCTCAATTTCAATTACTTCGTGGGGACTTAATTGATAATCAGGATCTTGACCAACGATAAATATTTGGGGTTGTTGGCCAGTTCTCGGTTTAGTAGTTTGAATCGAGGCTCGATAAGTCATAAACTTTTTGATAAAATCATTAGAATATTCGGCTATTTCGGGTGATAAACGAAAACTAGTAGCAATAATGCTTTGGGTTTGCTGAGGAAATTGTTGTTCTAACAAGGTAAAAATATCCTCGGTGGCTCCGGCAAAACCATAAATATTCTGTTTAGGGTCGCCCACAAAAGTGAAACTAGTGTCTTCACTTCCAAATATTTTAGTAATTAAACGGAGGGTTTCCGCTTTTAAATCTTGGCATTCATCCACTAAAATGTAATCAAATTCCGGCCAGATTTTTTGCTCTGGTTGGCTGATAAGTTTATTAGCGTTAGTAATTAAGTCCTCAAAATCTAATCAGATGTTTTTGGCTTGATCCTGATGGCAAACCTCTTCTAATTTAACTAATAATTGAGAGTTTGCCGGTAACAAAGAGGAAACTTGACTTAAAAAACGAACATAGTTAATTTCATAATGATAATAAGGAGTGATATTTTTTGTCAAAATAACATTTTCTGGTTCAGATTGAGCAAAGAATTTTCATAACTCTGTTTGACTGATTTCTTCTCAGTAATTATCTGCTATTCTTTTGAAAAGATAATTAAAAAGTCTCTTTTTGCGTGATTTGATTGCTCCCAAAGATTTTCAAGCAAATTTTTGGTTTTGCTCCTCATGGGAGATTAGACCCTGTTTTTGCTCAACGCGTTGGGTAGCAACTAGGATTTGAATTTTTCTTTCTTCCTGAAATTGCTTTTTAATCACTAAGTCATTAATGCCGTTAGCTAAGGAGTGAATGGTGCAAACCAATACTAAGGGTCGCCGGTTTTCTCAATAGGTGGGGCATTTATCTAAACTACACGTATGATGATGAGCCAATTCTGGTAAAATTTTCTTTAAACGACTGTAAACTTTTAATTTATGGGCTTTTAATTTGGTTCTTATTTCAGCGGCAATATTTCGTCCGTAAGCCAAGACTAGAATCAATTTCTTCTGCTGCGGATTTTGTTGATGGATAAAAAGAACTCGTTGTTTCAACACTTCGGTTTTCCCAGTGCCGGGGTCAGCATTAATAACTAAAATTTTTTGGTCAAGCGGATATTCAGCACAATTTTTCTGCTCCTCAGTTAACTTGATTTCAACCATAATAATAATTTTTTACAAAAAAAGTAGTGTTTTTTTTAAAAGTAGAAATAGAGTAAGAAAATATTTACTTGCAAATGTAGTAAAATTTTTAGGTGATAAATGTGGTATCATGAGTACCAGAAGATGTATTTAATTCTTATACTCCAAATAAACCCCTAAGAAATGAATGAAAAAACTGTTATGCAAAGAAGAACTTATTTACTATTAAGTTGGTTAGAAAGTCATAAAAATAAATTAAAAAGCGAAAAATGATTATTATGATAAATATTCAACAATTATTTGATAAAAGGTATTCTGAGACTGAAAAAAAAGCAGAGGAGATACAATTTTCAGACTTAAGTGAAAGGATAATTTCTGCTAGCGAATTAACTATTAAAAATTTTCCTAAACTAAAAAAAGTGAATATCAGTAATGTTAAATCTCTAACTAAATTAAAAATTATCAATTGTCCCCAATTAGTTGGAATTAATTGTCAAAATAACGTTTTGCTTACTAATTTAGACTTAAGTGAATGTAATGAACTTATGAAAATTCAAGTTTCCAGTAATAGCCTAGAACTAATAAAATTACCCACTAATTCTGAAACACTGCTTTACCTAGAAATAAATGATAATAATTTTCCTTCACAAGATTTATCTTTTTTAACACCTTATAAGAATTTAGAAATACTCGATTTAGGAAACAACTCCAATGAGGAAAGAGTAAAAAAGGGGATTTATAATCGTTTCTGTGGCGGTTTAGAACCTTTAAAAGAAATAAATAATTTATGAAACTTAGGAATCAAAGGAACCGATATTGATAGCGGTTTAGAATATTTGCCAGAGAATTTGCAAAGACTTAATTGTTTGACCGGAATAAGAGTTGAAGCAAAAGTGAAGCAAATTCATGCTATTTGTGGAACAAGCAGTGCAAATAATTCCTCTTTTAACTTTGATCGAGAAAAATACAAAAAATTTCGACAGGAACAAAAAATAAAAACTGAGCAGGTTAGTTCTAATTCTAAAAGCAAAAAAAGTAAAAGTGCTAAGCGAAAAGAAAAGTTAGAAAGCGTTCAAGAGGAAAATGAAAGGTTGAAAACCGAATTACAAATAGAAAAAGATAGGAAGGGGGCTGAATGAAAACGTGATATACTTAATCAAGCCTTAATTGAGAAACAGGAAGAGATTGAAAAATTGTGGGCAAAGATTCAAGAACTTAATGAACAATTGACAAATAGTAATAGTATAATTGAGGAAAAAGATAAGAAAATCTCAAAATTAATTAGCGAAAATGAAAAAGTCAAAGAAGAAACAAAAGACTTATTAAGCAAAAAGGAAGAAGTAGAAAAAGAACTAAAGGAAAAAATTAAAAGTGCGGAAGGGAAAATAAACCAACTAACTAAGGAAAATTTTGCATTATTTCGGCAAGATGAAGAATGAGAGTGGCGTTGCAGAGAATTAGAAGAGTTGAATAATAAGCAATCAAAAGACTACATTAAAGAAAGAATTGATTGGAAAAGAAGCCGAGAAGAACTCGAACAAGTTATTAAGGGAGGAGGAAATAAAAACCAAGTTCTTCAACAACAGGTTGCTTCTTATCAAGATAAATTAAAAACTTTGCAAGGAGATTTACAAAATAATCGTTCAAATTACGCCAATTTTATAAACAAAAATTTACAAATTAAGGAGAAAGAAGTTGAAGAATTGAAGAAGTTATCAAAAAATTTGCAAAATCAAGTGCAAATTTCTCCCAAATAAAAATTTTCATAATTGAACCTTTAAAATAATTCTTTGTTAAAATTTTTGTCAAACTCAATCTCTTTCGCTTTGTTATAAAAGGACAGGCCCCAAACTCTATACTTTTTGTCCTCCCATAATTGTTCCACTTGACATTCTTTTTTCAGGGATAGGAGCAAATTTTCTTTCCAAGCATCTTTTTCATGTAGATAACTGCCCTTAGGTTCAATAAATACTTGATAATACAGTTGTTTTTCTTTTTGGTATAAAATTAGCAAATAATCCGGTTCAAAAGGTTTACCATCGTCAAAATTATAAAGTTTAAAAAATCTTTCATTGCGGATTAAATAAAACCAGTCGTATTTTTTTTGAAGTTTTTCATACATCCGGTTAATATATTTCACCAAATATTTTTCTTCCGAAGTTCCAAAACAATCATTAAAAACATGTCAATTTTTTTGGTTGAGGTCAAGGTAAAATTTATCTTCTAAACGACAACTCATTGATTTGCCGAATTCTTTGTCTCCGCTTTCATTAAGGGTAAAAGAAAGTATTTTGCTACCGATTTTCTCTTTAACCAGGTGAGATTTAAATTTTTTACTCCCTTTTCATTCTGAATTTTGGGAGGATAGACTGGAAGCGATTTGTTCGAGGATTTTGGTAACTGCCTCTAATTCATGTTCCGGAGAAAGAGAATTTTCGAGTTGCGGAGCCAATCCAGAAACATTTATTTTAATTTCTCCCAAATATTCATTTTTCAAAATAAATTCATCTAGTTTTTCCAAGTTAGGAAAATATTTTTGGAGATTAGAAAAAAAGTAAAAATCGAGTTTATAAAGAGCTTTTTTAATGACGGTTTGGCTAAAGTCTCGGAGACAAAAGTCTTTTTCCTTTCGTTCAATTCCCTTTTTAGTTTGTTCGGCAAAAAGGTCATCAGAGAGACTAAATCCAGTGCGGAGCGAAGTTGAGTATAAAGTGCTCCGGAGTGAAGAGGGTAGGCTAAATACATCCTTTCGCAAATTTTTTTCCGGATAATTGAGAAATAATAAACCAGTTTTATAAAAAGAAGTGCTTTTAAAATCGTCTTTAATAAGGAGATTTCGCTTAATTGTATGGTCGGGAATAATGCCCGATTTTATGAGAGCTGAATTTAACTCTTGAATATAGCGAGGATTATAGGTGCTATGATAATAAAGTTCTTCACCGATTCGCATTTCATTTTCTAGGTCATTATCAAGTTTTCGTTTGAAAGGGTCATCTGAATTGTCTAGTTTAAAGGGGCAGTACCTCGCTCCCCGGCCAATTAACTGGGCTTCTCGAATAGTGGTTGGCCCCGGAATATTATTTTTGGCATCCCGAGTATCATAAAGGCGAACAATATCAAAAAGATTAAGTACATCCCAGCCTTCATTTAGTTTATCAACCGCAAAAATGGCTCGATATTCATTATTAGGGTCTTCCAAGGTATTTACGGCTAATTGCTTTTCTACGCTTTCGTCTTTGCTGTTGACCGAGATAATTTTTTCCGTCGAAAAATCTTCTTGTAATTCGGCTACCAGATTCTCAAAAGAAATTTTATTATCTTCTAAATAATTAAACGCCTTTGCTATGGTTTTATCCTCAGAATTAGCCTTAATTTCACCAATTTTTTCAGGTGTAAGTTCTCTTATTCCTTTAATAAACTCTTCCTCAAAAACCTTGCTCTCGTTGATGGTTTTGGATTTAAAGAGGATAACCGGTTTAATAAGTAGTTTATTTTTCTCAAATACTTTCCGGCGGTATTGGCTCAATAATACGGCTTGTAAAGCCCGGTCAAAGGATTTAGCATCGGTCTGCATAACTTTTACTTCCTTGGAATAGCCATCAATCCGGAATTGTTTCAAGGGGTAATCATAAATAAGCCTTCCGGCATACTTATTTCAAATATTAGGGTTATTAAAGTCGACAGTGGCAGTAAATTCTAGCAGAACATTTTTCGGATTAGCATTAAATATGCGATTAACCGTATTTTCCCAGGAAATAACTTCTTTATCTTCTTCTTTGGAAAGCTGTGAGCGAGATTTGGTTTCCACATTAATATGGTGAGCCTCGTCCGAAATAAGTACAATTTTTTGTTCGGTAAAATCCTCATAAGTTAAACTATTTTCTTGCGGATTGTTTAACCGAGTATGGAGACCTTGGATAGTAGAAAAACAAATGTTAATGCTGTCCGCATTAGTAGTTTGAAAATTTTCGACTTCTTGAAGATTGATTTTTTTATCCTCATAGGAAAGAGATTTATTAAAAAGATACTTGATAGAAACATCATTCAAAAAATTACCCCGAGTTTTATCAATAATAGTAGTACTATTAACAAAAAAAAGAAAATTACAATAACCCTGTTGGTAGAGATACAAAATTAACCCCGCCATCATCAAAGTTTTGCCGCTGCCGGTCGCCATATGAAAGAGGATTTGATGTTTGGTTGGTTTACCCTCAAAATTTTCTTGCCAATAATTAATAAATCATTGAAAGGCTTCTTTTTGATATTCGCGAAGGGAAAATTTAGGATTGAGGTTTTTAGTTATTATCGGCGGAAGCGAGGTAGTTTTAATATTTTTCTTTCCTAACTCGCTTTCTAACTGTTGATATAAAGTTTGTTCTTGCATAATTTTTATTATTTCAGCCTTAATTTATGCCTATTTGGATAGTATTTTAGGTAAATGAATACATAAAAAAGCACTAAATAAGCAAAAGTAATCAGATGGCTAATATTTTACATCATTTAGGATGATTTAAGACC
The DNA here is from genome assembly GCA_946474995.1 of Funneliformis geosporum. NCBI lineage: Eukaryota > Fungi > Glomeromycota > Glomeromycetes > Glomerales > Glomeraceae > Funneliformis > Funneliformis geosporum. The sequence goes on along the minus strand of CAMKVN010001083.1, from coordinate 14,665 downwards.
ATTTTCATAAATCAGCGAGGTTGACCAAAATTTATTTCATGAGAGAAAAGAATGTGTAATATCCAGTGAACTATAAAAATAATAATTCAAAAAATTACATTGAGAACTCCAATCTTTGAGATTTTTTGTCATCTTTCCTCTTCGAATTTTCAATTTAGATAACAATTAATACATTGATTTACTTGTTCAGACGAACTGCTTTTATTAGAAAAAGAAAATAAACGAGAAGTAGAAAAACTTTTGCTTTGCTTTTTGTAAATTTTATAAACTTTTTGATTACGATAAATTTTTCCAAAGCACGTATAACAGCGATCGATAGGTTATTTTGCACAACTTCTACATAAGAATTGTGAATTTTCGATCCTTATTTCTTCGCCTTTTTTAATTTTTTCATAACATTTGTCGCAAACCATAAGTATTCTCTTTAATATTTTCTATTTTCTTTACTTAAATATTTTTCCAAACTCTCTAATTTGCTTAATTTATAAATAAAAGGAGCCAATTTTTCTCCTCTTTCTTTTTTTAATATTTCTCGGACTACACTATAATCTTTGGGAGTAATAGTAGATTTAATATAAATAAGTTTCATAATATAGTAATTTTAGGAGAGAGGGGTATATATCTATATTTGTTATTAAATTAAAGAAGTTGAGAGAAATCAAGATGAATTTTCCTATTCGAACAAAGAATTTTGTAAGAAGTCAAATCATCTCTTTTGGATTCTTCTCATTTACTAATGGGGAGGTAAATAGTCGTTCCAATAAGGTCAATTAAGTAGTCTTTTTCTTCTCCTCAAAAACTAATAAAAATTCATTGGCTGTCTAAATGATATACTGACATTTCTTTATAGTCATAATCAATTTCTTCAATTAGAGAAAAGCGCTCGTTTTTATTTGGATTTTCATCGAAACTAACTCATTCATCTCCAGGATAATCATATGCATAAATTTTTTTACATTCTTGGCACATTTCTTTTTTTAGTGCTCTGTTTTCATTTTCCTTTTCTCGTAGGTCTTTTTCAAGTCTTTTTATTTTACTATTTTTTTTCTTTTCAGAAACTTCTTTCGCATTTTTCTCTTTATTTGCTTCATTAAATTTATTCCATAATACAATAATAATGACAATTAATAATCCAAAAGTAGTTAAGATGGCTATTACTGCCGACTTTTCATAAATAGAAATTCCGTATGAAATTATTGTTGATATTCCAATAATTATTTTAATAATTCACTTAATATACTTTTTATTCATGCAACAATTAATTTAATTTTTTGATTTTACTGACAAACTATCTTTCCCCATAAAACTGCCGATTTAACTTCTTAGCCTTCTCAGAAAACTTATAACTCTTATCCTCCATATCACAATAAGGAACATACAAGAGGTTTTTATCCAGCAGAGAAATCAAAAATTTTTGTTGGTTGGCAAGCGATAACTCTCCAAAATCAGACTTGGTATTATCAATATTTTTCGGGTCCAACTGATAACTCAAAAAAGCCATTTTTTTCATTTGCTCTCAAATTTTCCAAAGTTCGGCAGTATTTTCAGCCTTTTGAATTTGGTCGATAAATCCTTGATTAAACTTGGCTAATTCACAATAAATAAAAGAGCCTTTATTATCAATTTCACAAACTTTTCTAATTCTTTCTTTGGTTACGGTTTCAATATAATCCATTTGTTCGCAAAGAATAAATTTGCGGTTCCCGTTATCTTGCTTATTCAGTTCTAATACCGCATGAGCCGTGGTGCCAGAACCAGCAAAAAAATCTAAAATAATCGCGTTTTTGTCATTTCCCACTACTGCATAAAGGCAATCGTAGACATTTCAGAGAGATTTGGGGAAACTGAATTCGACGCTAGTTTCATTTGTGTCAAAATTATTACTTTTGACTTTTGAAAAACGAGAATCTTTTTCATCAGCAGCCAATTTTATACCTGGAATTAAATCTTTTAGAAGTTTAGTTCCATAGGAGCTGGCGTCATATTTTTTGCTATCCCAAACAGTTTTGTAAATTTCAAAATCTTTGCTAAACTCAATTTTGTAACCATTCCCAGTTCTTCTCGCCCTCATGAAGTCTTTTATCTCCTCTACACTTTGGCGGGCATAGCCTCATTTTCTTTCGATGTTTTTGTTATCAATCGGTCAAATATACAACTTTCCGTTTTTTTCTACAACAGATTTTTCTGGGTGCTTGTCACTCTCCAAAACTTCTCCAAAGCCGATCACTTTTTCATTTTCAACAAGAATGGGATAAAAGCAATTTTTAGACATTTCTCTAAGTGATATTTTGTCAGTTCTCATGAGATCTTGTCATTTGGTTTCAATTTTTCTTTTATTGATTAATTTAATGTTGGGAACAACAAAAATGGCATACTCGTGAATATACGAAAATCCAGTCGCTTGGGTTCTTCCTTTTGGATTGTGAATAACAGTTATAACGTGGATTTCGTAACCGCGAAAAACTTCCTTTAATAAAACAGTAAGTTCAGCCTGTTCGTCTTTGTCAATCGCGACAATTAGACAACCATCAGCAGTAAGTAATTTTTTAGCTACTTCTAGCCGATTTTTCATAAAAGTTAGTCAAGCGGATTCATTGAAACTATTATTATAACAAAAAGTATTTGCCTTACTACCAGTATTATAAGGAGGGTCAATATAAATTATTTTACCCTGATATCTTTCTTTTAACAAATAAAGAGAAAGGAGATTATTGCCTTTGATAATTAGGTTATCATTCAGGGAAATATCGTTCATTTCTACTACTTCTTTTCCCACTTCATATTTTTGAAAATTAGTTAAAACTTTGGGCGTTAGCAAGCGGTCAATTTCGTCTGGAGCCAAAGTTTCATTTCAAAAAACTTCCTTCCTTTTAGCATCCTCTTGGGTTTGCCCTCCTTCTAAAATACAATCTTTATAGGGTCAGGCTAAAACTACTTCTCCACTATTAGCCAGATATTGCCGGTCTGCCGTTAGTCCGATTTTGTTTTTGTATTGGGTAAAACTATTAGGGAGGAATTGTTTATTAGAGATAAAGTTTTGAAATTTTATTTTGTCAAAAACTAGGATATCCTCTACTTCCACAAAAAATATTTTCCGCAGTTCAGAAGAAGATTTAATCAGTTTTAAAATTCCAGCATCTAATTGGAGAGCCAGTTCAATAATTTTGTTTTTGGCGAGATTGCCATCTACTACTAGTCGTTGGTCGTTTTTGAGGAGTTGAGTTAGGGTTTGGAGAGTTTTCGTTTCCATCTTTTATTAATATAATTTTTTTAAAAAATAACTAAACTAAGTTTGGTTTTGCTAAAAACAAAAATATGGTTAAATATGGGTTTTGTCAAAAATGTCGCCAGCCTAATACTAGTAGAAGTTGATGTCAACCCTGTGCTGAGAAAGAATGACAAGAAGACATAAAAAATTTAACTGGACAAGAAATAGTAAAAAAATTTATTCAACAATTGGGCAAGAATGCATATGGTAATTACAGACTGCATTGAATACCTTATGAATGGTTTGCTAATATTGAATATTTGGCAGAGGGTGGCTTTGGTAAGGTATACAAAGCTAAATGAAAAAAAGTAGAGTTACACTTTCGCTACCATGTATATAATGATATTGTCTTAAAAGTCCTTCATGATTCTCAAAATGTTACTTTGGAATTTCTAACCGAGGTGGCTAATAATGTTTTGGTCAATGATTATAATACTTCTCCATATACCGTTAAATGTTGAGGTATTTCTCAAGATCCAAAAGGTAACTATGTAATGGTGATGGATCATATAAAAGGTGGTAATCTCCGAGAATATTTGCAGCAAAATAGTAAAAAATTAAACTTAGAGATTAAACTTAAAAAATTATACAACATTGCTATGGGATTAAGTTTTGTCCGCCAGCAAAACTTGGTTCATCGAGATTTGCATCCAGGGAATATATTAAATGACAGATATGGGGACGGTGATGGAGATGGTTTTGATAGAAGTTTTATTACTGATGTAGAACCATGCAGACCAACTAATTATCGAGAAAAAGAAGGCGAGATCTTTGGTATTCCTCCTTATGTTGCCCCGGAAGTGATTCTAGGTCAGCCTTATACCCCGGCTAGTGATATTTATTCTTTTGGAATAGTAGCTTATGAACTATTCGCTAATGCTTATCCTCACCTTGATTACGATTTCGGCAACAAAATAATTTGTAAAATTTTTTTTGACCAAGTGGTAAATGAGGAGTTAAGACCTAATATAGATGAAATTCCCCTACCCAAAGAAATAAAAGATTTAATCACAAGGTGTTGGAATGCTGATCCTGCTAAAAGACCAACTGCTCAAGAACTTTATAGGACTTTAGGTGATTGGGAAATTGAAATTTATAAAAAAAAGATACCCTGTTTTACCAACAATACCAGAAAATAGAGAAAGAATATAACCACTTCTCTAAAAACACTTCTTATAGAATTAATCCCACCTCTGTCGTTGCTAGTATACCAATAAACACTAATCAAATCACCGAATCATTAAAAAAAGCCTGTAATTAAGTCCCTAAATAAGGTCAATTTATAACTATGCTGCTAGTTTATTGCGGTGAAGGAAAAAGTTTAAATAAAACAGTGGGCGGAAATGAAAAATTATTTTTTTCTATATTATCAATCTGACCGAGACAAGACCATTTCAATTAAAAATTAAACATATAGTTCATGCCTAAATACAGCCATCTTTCCAAAAAAGAATTATTGAGAAGTAGGAGAAAGAGTCGGATCTCAAAAAATATGGTCTCGTTTGGGGTAGAGAAAAGAACCCGAACAAGTAGTTTTAGACTGCAAAAACAATTTACCAATACTTCAAAAGAATTAGAGAAAAACAAATTAGTATGGCATTTTAAGTTAATTTTATAGTAAAATTATATTAATAAATGACTAAATATTTTCGAAGAAATAAAAATATTAGTGGATCTTTAACGTGCCATGGTTGTAAACAAGAGAAACGAGATACTAAATGGTTCAGTTTAAATAAAGAGGGAGAGAATTATTGTCTAGTTTGTCGTAATAAATGATATCAGCAGAATTATAGACCTAAACTTAAAAATAAAGAAAAAAATGAAATTTTAAAAAAACAACCTATCTCTGTTGAAAGCAGAAATAATTTTAGTGATGATGATTGTGGTGTATATTTCAAAAGTTCGGAAAAAATGATTGAAATAGAAGATAATACTGTCGACTTAATTATAACTTCTCCTCCCTATTTTAACATAAAAGATTATTCTAAAAACGGAACTCAAGATTTAACCCATTCCTCTTTGCAAGAGAAAGATGTAGGAAGTATAAATAATTATTCAGATTATATTTCTTCCTTGTTAAAAATTTGAAAAGAATGTGAGAGAGTTTTGAAGCCAAACGGAAAACTTTGTATTAATGTTCCGCTTCTGCCGATGTTAAAAGAAGAAGTCAACACTCATCATAATCGTACTATTTATGATTTACAGAGTGATATTCAAAACTCTATTTTGAAAGACAAAAATACTTCTCTTTACTTGTATGACCTATATATCTGAAAAAGAACTAATTCTCAAAAGAAACTAATGTTTGGTTCCTATCCTTACCCCCGTAATTTTTATAATAATAATATTATTGAATTTATTACTGTTTATGTAAAAGGAGGAAAGCCGGATAATGGGGTTGATAAGGAAATAAAAAAAAAAAGCAAGTTAACCGAAAAAGAATGGTTAGAATATACAAAGCAAATCTGAGAAATTCCTATGCCGAATAAAAGTGATAGTGCTTATGGCAAACATCCTTCGATTATGCCCGAGGAAATAGTAAAGAGATTGGTAAGGTTGTTTGCTTTTGAGAAGGATTTGGTTCTTGACCCTTTTGCTGGTAGCGGAACAACTTTGAAAGTAGCAAAAGAATTAAATAGAAAATGGGTAGGTTATGAAATATATGAGAATTATGAAGAAGTGATTAAAAAAAAACTTGGCATGAATAATGTAAGACCACCACTAAAAATTAATAGAATTTATAACCTTGATGTTTTTGCCTTTTTTGATAGTTTGCCAGATAATAGCGTTGATTTGGCTATTATTGACCCACCTTATAATCGTCTTGATGCCGAATGAGACAAATTTAAAGATGAAATAGAATTTTTTAATTTTACCTATAGGTGAATAGATAAATTAATTCCTAAATTAAAGAGAACAGCTTCCATTTACATATTCAATACTCCTTTCAATTGTGCTTATATCGCATCCCATTTACGAAAGAAAAATCTGATTCACCGAAGTTGAATAACTTGATATAAAAAAGATGGCTTCAATGGGAACAAAAGAAAATATGTGAATAATCAAGAAACCATTTTATTTTTTACAGTTAGCGAAGATTATACCTTCAATCATGAGGAAATTCGCATTCCTTACGCTGCTCCCGAAAGAGTTAATTCGCCCAAAGGAATATTAAAAAATGGCCAGCGATGGTTCCCTAATCCTAATGGTAAACTCTGTTCTGATGTGTGGGAAATTAGTAGTGATCGTCATCAAACAAAAATAGAAGGAAAAATACAAAAAAATATTCATCCTTCTCCTAAACCTGAAAATATGATCGAAAGAATAATTAAGGCTTCTAGTAATGAAGGGGATCTAGTTTTAGATCTTTTTTCCGGAACGGGAACAACTAGTGTGGTAGCAAAAAGGTTAAAAAGAAATTTTATTGGTTGTGAAGTAAATGAGTCATATTACGAACATGCCGTTGCTAGAATATTTAAAGAGTAATTATGGAAAAAAACATAGAAAACAAAAAAATAATTTTAAATATTGATGACATAGGTTTAAGCAGAGAATGTGTAGATTTTCTTCGCAAAAGATTAGGACCAGAATCTCCTAACTATCGAGGCTGACATTATTCTCAGCACAACCGCTACAATTTTGATGAAGTGTTAGAAATTTTTAACGTACTTGACGGTTTCATCAAGGAAACAAATTCGGAATTTTTAGCGATAAGAACAACTGACATTTCTAAGAGACCAAAAAGTCATCCTCATGAGAGAATTTATTCAAATTTTTGCCGCGAAATTAAGAAAAAAATGGGAAAAGGAAAAGAGGATGCAACGAGAAAGAATTTTTTTGTAGATTTTCACCGAATGAACTTGCTAGAAAGGTATGATGAACAAGGAGAAATAATAGGAATTGGAACTAGACCCAGAAAGGTAAGTAAAGTAAGAATTTCAGAGTGAGGAAAAGAATTAATCAATACTCCTGGCAAATTTGAAAAATATTTAGTTTACAGTAAAGCGGTTGATTTCCTTTTACAAGGGATTATGGAACCACTTATCAGCATAATGAGAGAGAATGGGAACAAGATGGAATTAGAAGAATTTCAATTTTTTGTTTCTTTTCTTAACAAGGAACTCGATGGCCAGGTTTTCAGTGGTCAAGAAATCAGAACTTTTTTAAAAGAGTATCGCGATTTAGCAGATTCTCAAAAAAATCATCTAATTACAGAGTTAAAGAACTACTGTAATCCGCAAAATTTTGCCGGTAACAAAAAAGATAAAAGAGACTTTCATAATTGAAGGAATGGAGTTCAACAATTTTTCACTTTATTAGATACAACTGCTTATTTTGAATTAGATCATGAAAAGAAAAATTTGTCATTAGGAAAAAGTCAAACTTCTGACAAAAACCTTCAGCAAATGACCAAAATTATTCGGTCAAATGTCCAAAAACACAAATACTTTATCGAACATAAGGTTTCAAAAAAGTTAGATTTTGATTTGCATCATATAAGACCTCTTTTATGGGTTAAAAATCCAGAAGAACTGAAATGAACTGATGATTGAAGAAACATGATTTATATCCGGGTCGATGAACACGCGAAAATTACTCGGTCATGATACAAAGTGAATCGTGTCAAACTGTCCTCAAAAATAGGTAGTGATAGACTATTTTTGTCAGATATAAAAATGAGTGAGGAAAGCATAATTGAATTTAGAAATAAGGAAAATATTCACTATAATCCAAACATAAAAAAATTGCTTTTGAACTATAATGAAGAAATGCTAAGAATATAAAAAAAAGCAGCAATAAATTTGAATAGTGTAATAACTAATGGAATAGTGGTTGAAAAATATCCGAACTGAAAAATAAACAGAAATAAAGTGTATGTTTATGAAAAAGAAAGTAATTGAAAAAATTTAATCTTTATTGATTAATAAGCACGGGATTAAAATTAATTTATATTATTAGTCAAAAAAGAGGAGTGATGAAGGGGCTGCCTTTTAATCAAAATCAAAGGAGAAGCAAAAATTCTTTTGATGAATGCAGATTCAGAAAAAATATAGAGATTAGTTTTTTTTGTTCTTATAACTGACTAATGCTAAATAAACTTACTTTGTGGTAGCAATTTCGTTAGCAAGTAGATCCACTAAAGAAAAAAAACTGGCAGTTAGAGATAAGTGCTTGATAAAGGGAATTGATTTTGATCCATAGAAATACAAAATTAAGCAGATAATTGCTATGACCAGTAATAGATTTTTTTTGTCCCATATTTGTATATTTTTAGTATTAATATTTTTTTTATTCATATATTTATAATTTTAAGATTGTTATAATAAATTCAATTAGCATCCAACAGAAGTCTGAAAAACTAATCTCCCGCCTGTGCTCCTTGAACTTCTACAAATGCTTAATATAATTTTAGCTACTTATCCAGCGCCTCTATATAGGGAAAGTTATAAAGATAACAAGGTGATAGTATATTTATTAATCCCCTTTTCGTATTTATTCCCCACCTTTCAAACGCTAAAAAGGAGAAATAAACTTAACCTAAATCAAAATCACCATTTATTCCCGACCTAATTGTCCATTATGAGAGGAATAAATTAATTATCCCACATAGGGAAAACACATGGCAAATTATAAACAAAAATAACCCATTGAATATAATAAGTTATCAAAATGAAAATATAAGCAGAAATTAAGAGGATTATTCAAGCAAGTTCAAAAATAGACTTTTTTGAGAAAGTTTTTAAAACACATGTAAACACTAGAGAGGAAAAATTACTAGGAAGACCGGGTGCCATCTCTCTCTCTCTCTCTCTCTCTCTCTCTCTCTCTCTGGAAAATAATGAAGTAGCTAGACTGAGAAACGCCCTCCAACCACTTCCTAATTAAATGCAAAAACACATAAGTTCCTCTATTGCTGCTTCAATAAATTCTAGAAAAAAAACTTCCATAAAAGTTTGTAATTCTTTGGTTTCTGTTGTTTGTCTACCGTTTCTTTCAATTATTCGAGTATAGATTCCGCCTCCATCATATATTAATGTTTCATGAACAGCCTCACCAGAAATGTTTCTTCCACTTCCACAAACAAATCTTCTTGCCCTACCCTCTCGCACATTGTCAAGTCCTTGGTAAACTCTATCGCGATTCACAATAGAGGAACGAGGAATAAAAATAGTACGATCAGAAAGAGTTCATTCATCATAACTTCAACAGCGTTCATACCTTCTGTAAGTGCTAGAAGACCTATAACTAGGATGGTCGTCTCAACTCTCCTTTCATGCTTGGCAATTACTATAATATTTTTTCATATTAATTAACTTTTAAATATTAAAAACAAAGAAACCCCTAACCCCCAACCACTTTTGTTTTTAACCTTTCCCAACTTATTTCACTTGCTCCAACCTATAAAAAAGATTTTTTTAATTTCTTATATATGTTTTATTTTAATATACAACTTTTAGGGTTCGAAACCCTTAGTATAACGCTTTTTTTTGGAGCAAATACTTTAGGGATTAAGTTTTGTAGAGCACCCCGTTTTTAGTTTCATTACTTTTAATTTAACAAATAAATAGCAAAATAAGGGTTTCTTTTAGTTTTATATCGTGTTCTAAACCAAGGTAATTACTCACTAAACTATTTAGCCTTCTTTCAACCACCTTTTTTATTATTTTTACCACCTCATCCTTTTTGATATCAGGAACCAGTTTGGTTGGTCACCAATTTTTTATTTTAGTGGTCAATTTTGGAATGTTCAAGGCAGAACTTATCGCAATTGGCTCAATTTTTACTTCCTTTAATTGTAATTTATCCTCTTTTCAATCAGCAGTAAGTAGAATAATTAATAGTCCGTCTTGGCTTAAGTTATTCCTTTGCTTAATCAAGGTTTCATCTAAACTGATTAAAGTTTCTTTTACTTTTAAGGCCAGAAGTTTTTGGTCAGGAAAACTAAAAGCATAACCATCGTCAAGCGTTAAGAATTTACCAGGCAAATGAGTGAAAAAATTCTTATTTTTATAACTATTTTGGAGAGTAATTATTCGAAGTGGCTGTAATAATTGCAATAATAACTTAAGATCATAAAAACTAACTCCTAAACTTAAATATTCCTTTTTGCTTAAATTAATTATCTCTTCACTCTGGGTATAAAGGTAATCAATGATGCGAGCCAACCTCATTTCTCCACCAATTACGGGAGGAATACCTACTATGAATTGAAAAGGAGCCTTTTGTTGAGGAGAAAAATTATTCAAACAATGTTTTATTGCTTGTTCAATTCTTTCTGGATTGTCAACTAACAAGTAAAGATCCTCATTTTCTTTTTTTTTTAGTGAGGAAGTAAAATTTTCACTTAAATCTTTTTCCGTTTCAATTACTGCTCGCAGCGGACTTTTAACTAAGAATTGGCTAATCAATAATTTAAACCTTTGGTTCAAGATCTGAACTTTTTTCCCTCAGCTCTGGGCTAATTCTAATAATTCCAAGATATGCAATCAGTCAAAATCATAGAAAATAAAAAATAGTGGTTTATCTCGATTAGGAAAAGCCTTAGTGGCAAAATAAAGTGAATTTTTATTTTGCCAATGGAGTCCTCAATAACTGGTAATTAAATAAGTATTTTTTCTCTTTTGGGCACAAAATTGTTGAAATTCAGGTCAAAAATTGGCGGGAAACAGCATTCTGTTATTCAATAAACTACTAAAAACAAACCCCTCTAAAAAATAAAAACTGGACTGAGAATGATGCACAGCAAATCCCAAATTACCCAATAAATAACTGTTCAGCGGAATAAAAGATAAAACAAAGTCACCGATTTTTCATTCTCGGTTCTTTTCGGCCACAATTATCTTGTTCCTTAACTGAGGAAAGAGGTAGGGAAGGATTATTTTGCTATAATGGCTAGTATAAATTGGAATATGAGAACCAATTTCTTGGCTGATATCAGCTAATAATCCCACATTTTGCCAATTAGTATTAACTACAATAATAGCTCTAACCTTAGTTTTGTTTTCTTTTAAATAATTGCGACCAACTTGTTGTTCCTGGGAACCAACTAAAGAATAATTTTTGCCGGTCGCTAGGAGGAGAATGTTTTTTTCTGACTCTAAGAGGTAAAAATTACCTTCATTTTCCCAACTGCCGCGAAAAAGTAAAAAACGAATTGTCATAATAGTAATTTCTATATTTTATAATGTTTAATAATAATTTGGATTTGAGTTTCACCTATTTTGTTGGAAAGGAGAAATTGTTGGTTTTCCTTAGCCATAACTTTGTTATTCTTCTTCAATATTGAGAATTTGTACTTGATATTCTCCTTGACTGGTTTTAACTTCGGTTATTTCGCCTACCCTTTTCTCACTAAGTGCCATTCCTACTGGACTATTTCGAGAAATCTTGCCTTGGTCAGGGTCAGTTTCTCCGCTAGTTAATCGGATAGTCCTTTTTTCCCCAGTCGCTAGGAGAAGATAAGTAATAATTTTATCATTTTCTCTACTCATTTCCGCCATTTTATTTTTTAACAAATTAATTTGGGACTGGCAAGTTGTCAGTTTTTCATTCAAGGCAATTCAATCCCCATTCTCCGAACTATCTTTGTAACCACACATTCTTAATTTCTCTTTGGTTGCCGAATAATCGTTCTCCAATTTTTTTAATTTCTCTTGAAGAGCATTATAACCTGCTTGGCTTTCCTGTTGCTTTTTCATAAGAATCTTTTTAGTTGATAAATTAATTAAATTTAGGATGCAGAGTAAATTTTAAGATCAGTAATTTTCCTTTTCTCATCTTTCAATATCCTTTTATTCTTACCGCCACTTTCCAAGAAAGAAACTAAATCCTTTTTATTGTATCAGCAAACATCCGTATCGGCTAAGAGGTATATTTCCAGATTTTTTTCCTTATCGACCAAACAGACTTGATGTAAAGGATTTTCTAACTGGGCTAAATGTTTCTTTTTCTCTTGTTCCCGACATTTAGAGCAGGCTTTCCTTTCGGCTTTTATTTTATTTAAAATTGGACATTTAGTTCGATTACCAAGGGCTTCATAACGAATTTTTTCACCTTGCTTCATTTTCTTAGCCAATTCATTAACCAATTTTTGTATTTCTTTACTTGCTCCAGGTTTCTTTTTCCTTAAATTTTCTAATTTTCCTTTTATTTCTTCTACTTTTTCTTTGGATTGCTGAATTTGTTTATCATACTTGTGACAGTGATTACATGTTTCGTGTTCAGCATTTACTTGTTGAGACTCTTTTTCATGCTTAGCACAATATTTTTGACAATCCTTACATCGTTTACTCTTTTCTTTGAAAATGCCTATTTTATCCTGCTGATTTTTAACTTCGTTCAATAATTTTTGGTAAACCTCGCCTTTTTGTTTTAAGTCCTTGGTCAGGCTTTTAATCGCCTCCTGGCTAATGGTTGCATCAACTGGTGAATTAGCAATCTTCCTGGTCATCTCCTTGGTATTTAATCCAGTAATTATTTTAATATCTTTCAAGACTTTTTCCTTAACTTCGGGTGGTAAAGTAGACTTTAATACCTTTTCTTCCATAGTTTCCTTTTCCTGACGTCATTCTCCTTCTACTTTCTCTTTGGCTTTTTCTAATTTTTCTAAATCGAACCAATGTTTCTTACAGTAAGTCGTCTTTTTTGATTTACCGTCGGAACTAATTCAATTTTTGGTTGTGACTAATGGTCTTTTTTCACAATTATTATCTTTCTTAATTAAAAATAGCAGTAAATTTTCTTTATTTTCTCCCTCCTTGATAATTAGTAAGTCAACCACTTGCTCACATTTTATTTGTTTTCTGATTTGTTTAGTAAATAGGTGAGGTTTTTGACAATTACCACACTCTTTAATTTTTTTTTGTAAATTTCTTATTTCAGTGCAAGTTATTCCACACGGATGGCTTACTTTATGTCCTTTTAATTTAGTTTGATGAGTCGGACAATAAATTGACTTTCCTTCTTCATCCCTTTGGCGCATCTGGCGATAAATCGAGGTTTTTAGGTTTTTTGCTTGACCATCTTTGCCTTTCCTTTTGAAAACCACCTCTATCTCCTCATTACCTTGAAGTAAGGCAGTTTTAGCAATTACATCGCCGCTACCAACTCACTTCTCCCGACAATTACCACATTCTTTAATCTTCTTTTGTAGTTCCCTTCGTGGGGAGCATCCAATTCCACAAACATGGGAAATGGCCTTATGTTCGACTAATTGAGTTTGGTGCAGGGAACATTTTTCAATCGTTTTTTGGTAAAGGTTAATCAATTTCTTTCCTGATTTGCTAATATTTTGCAATTTTTCTTTGGCAATTAGTTTAATTTTTCCTTTTTGAGTAATAATAAGCAAGAATTGGTCGGTAAATTCTTCGGGGACTGGTAAAGCCGCGGTAAAGAATTCAGTGGATCGTAAAGTTGGTTTCAATTCTCCTTTTTGGCTTCTAGTGAAATACTCTTCATTTAAATTAGTAGTTTTATTGAGTGCCGCAAATTGATAAAAGGTAAGATTGTATAATTTACCATAACTAGAAAAACATCATAAATCATCACGGCGGTCAAGTTTAATTAATACCCAATTATCGCCTCGGGTTTTTAATTCTTTACCTTGACTAGGAATATTGGTTGGTTCCAATGCTGAAAGATGATGAACCGTTAAATAGTTATTGACCTTATTTTCCTTTTTATTCTCCGAACGACTTAACAAAATAATCCTTTCTTCATGGGGAATCAATTGTCTTTCCGCAATAGAATGGGATTGAGCGCTAATAATAGTTCTTCGGTGGTCATCAACATAGTCCTTTTTTAATTCAACTAATTCATTAATTAATTGTTGCTTTCTCTGCTCTTGGTCGGTAATTAATAGTCGTTGTTGGGTAAGTTTTTCCCCTAAGTTCTCAATATCACTTTGCAATTTTTTCTTTTGCTCTAAAAAGAAACTGAAAAAGGAAGGGGGCGGATTTCCCAAAATGTTTTCAGCAACTTTTTGTTCCGGATTAAGATAACTTTCTAACAAGTTAGGTGTATCAGAAAATTCTTGGTCACTTTTTCTTTTTTTGATGTCTGGACTATTTATTCTTTCTTTTATTTCATTTATTTCACTCTCTTTATTTTGGTAACCCTTATCTTTTTCATATAAATCAATTTGCTTCATCAAACTAACTAATTCTCGATATTTTTCTCGCTTGGCGGCTTCAGTTCTTCGTCGACTTTGACTTTGAATTTCACCAATGGCCTTTTCCGCCTTGATAATAAGGTCAGCTAAAAATAAATCTACCGTGGTATCTCTTAAATCCTTTATTTCTTCCCGGAAGGCATCCAGCAATTTTTTTTTACTTTCTTCTTTGGAAGAACTATCGTTAACTACTTTAACAACTCCTTTATAATTTTGAATATTAAAGA
>CAMKVN010001082.1:0-20951 GCA_946474995.1 Funneliformis geosporum | reverse complement strand
GCTTGGGACCAAGCTATAGTGTGCATATAGAGAGGGTGTGCATTTATAGAGCGTGCATTTATAGAGGTGTTACTGTAGTAGACTTTACTTGCAAGAAGAATCAATCAAAGATTTAGAATGAATTTTCGGGAAGGCGGGCAAGTGAAAAATTTCACAGATTCGTGAAAAATTGTAAGGTAAATACTGTATATAAATTATATAATATACTGCCATTATCTTTTTGAATATCAGTTAATTTGATATAATTTTTAATAGAAAATAAAACAATTTCTTGCTGATGATTCCAAGGGAAACAAACTAGAAATGGTACTATGTATCATGAGGAATTTAGAAACATTTTTGGGTCAAACCAGATAAATGTTATTCATAAACCCAGATGACAATAACATCAACAACTTTAACAGCAATAGCAGCAGCTACAACAAATTCAACAGCAGCAGCTACAACAACAATTACAACAACAGCAGTAGCAGCAGCTTTTACAAATTCAAGAGCAGCAGCTACAACAATAACTTTAATAGCAGTAACAACTGCTACAACAATGTTAACAGCAACAGTTAATACAAATAGCTGAATCACTTTTGTCTTTGGGTGATTCTAATAATAAAGGAAAAGAAGAAAAGGAAGTGGACACAAGCCAATCAAGTTGGGAAATTAATTATAATGATAAGTGAAGGTAGGTTTATTAAGTTGAAAAATGTTTACTATATTTAAATATATATATAATTTTAATTCTTTTATACTTTATTTTATAATTATTAAATTACTTTTAGATTTGTCAGGAAGGGAGGAGTTTAATATAATAATTACTTTTTGCAATTTGTAAAATTTTAAAATAGAGTCAATTGCTTTTATTATTTTTTTTTTTGCTTATTAAATAAATTAATTCAAAAACATTTTATCTTCTAAGTGTATAAATTATAAAATTATTTGTTTTATATAATTAATATTAAGATTATATGTAAATTAATTTATTTATGATTGATAAAATACCCTGATATTGATCAATTTATTTGATTTGAAAATTGATTAATATTCAGGTCTTAACTTAAGAGTATTGTTTTACATCTAATAAAATATCTGAGTATATTATCATGAGGTACAATTAAAAGGGGGTCTCTTAGGCAGTGCTCTATGGTATAAACCTTTAGGTTATCAAATTTAATAAAATAAATTATCTTAATAACTAATAATTCATATCTTTTATCTTTCTTTTTTATATTTTTTTTATTAATATGAATTTAATAAAAAGCTTATTAATTAATTAATATAACTCATTTTCAATCAATTTTAATAATAAATTTTAATTTTAATATCTAATAATATAAAATGATAATTTTATATCTATTGTATTATCTTATAAAAATAAATATATTGGTAATTATTTTGGTTAACTTATGATAATTAATATTTATTAAAATATAATATAAAATTTTAAATTTATTTATATTAAACCAATTTAACTTTCATGTTAAATCTAATAATTATTAAATTTCAGACTATCAAGTTAAAATTTAGCATTTATTATATATAATAATTTATTGAAAATTATTATTATTATATATTTATATATTTAACTTTATAAATATCTTTAAATTTAAAGATAAAACAATTATTTATTAATAATAAAATATAATTATTTTTATTATAATATTAAAAGAAATCATCAAATATAAGACTTATTTTGATTTATTAAATTTTTTAAAAAATGTTATTTCTTAAAAGAATTTATAAACAATTAATTACTATAATTTTTTTTAAAAATATATATTATATTATAATAATTTTTATTTTTAATTATATGGCAAGTATTATGAAAGGAACTAAATTGTAAAAAAAAATTTTTTTTAAAATAATTAAAGTTCTGAATCAAATAATAAAAGTTATATCTAATTCACTTAGGAATAAATTTTTTCAATTTGATCACTTTTTATAATACTCATCTTATATTATAAAAACTTTAAGATTACATAAGCTAAAAATTTGTAATTTTTAAAAATTATAATATTATATAATTTATTATAAGAAAATTTTTATAATAAATTTTTTAAAATTAAAATTTAATAAATATTAATAAAGTTAAAATTAAGATTGCTAGTCTAAACTTATTTTGGATTTGGTTAAACATTTTAAATTTTTAGTTTTGCTAAATTTTTACTAAGTGTTTGATATAATTTTGCCGCTTTGATATAGTTTTACCTTTTTCTAAATTTTGCAGATTTTTTAATAGGGTTTTAATATAATTTAACCAAATTTTACCTTTACCATTTAGAAATCTATCTAAACTCTTAATTTCATCTAACAACCTTATTAAAAAATCAAAATTTTTTTAATTTTGTAAATAACATTTGCATGCTAAACAATTTAAAAAATAAATTAGTTTTTATATAATAAAATTGCAATAATAAAATTATTATTTATAATATATTTATAATATTTTTGATTATTATAAAAAGTAAATTCTAATAAAATTATTATAGATTAATAATAAAAATTTTAATATAAATAAATTTTTATAATTAAAAAAGATTTTATTATTAAAACTTATTATATAAGTATATTTTTAGTAAAATCACATTTCTGATCATATGATTTACTATGTCTTATAACTTAATTTTACTAAAAACATTTCTATATAACAAAAAATATTAATAAAAAATTAAAATATAACATTTTTTTATAAATAAAATAATAATTAAATAATTATAAATAATGATAAATAATGATAATTTATTTAAATTAAAACATTATAATTATAATTAACGTTAATTAATTATTTTTTATTTAATTTTATATTTTTATTATATTAGGATCATAAATATTTTAATTTAGTTGAAATAATAAGTAATTTAATTTATAAATCTGGTGTCACTGAAAATACTTCTTTTTCTATTACACATATTTTACTAAGTTACTTTACTGCAGCTAGTATAGTAATTTGTTATCTAGCAATCTGAATTATCTGCCTCATTATCTGATCTAATAATATATAACAGATATAGCTTTAGGAAGATGATCTGTATTAGATTCATTCAGGTTATCTGACAGATAGTCAGATATCTATTAGACACTTATATCAACATTTTAAATAAATTTTTTAATTAAATTATATATGTACTTTATCACAGATTTTAACAAAGTTTATAAATGTAACATGATTGAAATCACATGCATATCATTTATTTCTTGATCATTTAAGTGGCTTAACTTTAATTTTGCACTATTCCACTTTTAGTTAGTAATGTGAAAAAAAATGCTTTTTAAAAACTTCAACTAGCAAAGGTAAGTAGTTAACTAAGAGATAACATAAAATAACAAATGCTAACATTCAAGAAAATAAAAAAATATATACTTTAGAATTTGTTCTTTCTGAATAGAACATATATAAAAATCCTCAGATTGAAATTCTTCAGGATAAAGTTTTTCAAAATAAAACTTTTCAGACTGAAGTTCCTCAAGATGAAGCTTCTCAGAATGAAGTTCTTCAGGATAAAGTTTCTCAAAATATTTCTCAAAATGAAATTCCTCAAGATAAAGTTCCTCAAAATGATAACAAAATTCTTCAAGATAATGTACTAGTAGATACAATTATTTATTTAGAAAATATGTCAAATAAAACAAGCTAGGTATAGAAATTTTATCACCAAGAACTTTGTATAAAAAAAGGGATGGGAAAAATACATAATATATAAAATAGAAGTAATAATTGGCAAAGAATGTAAAAGAATCTATCAAAATGAAGCATTAACTGGTAATCTCATTGAGCATTTATTTTTTGAATATGAAGTTACAAAAATGAATCAATTATCTAAAAAAGTATTTTTATTTAAAAATTGTATTATTGATTAATTGATCTTTTTCACAAACTCACCTTAATTTTTTAATAATAGTTGACACAAACTATTCTTTGTAATTCTGGTCAATCTGTTCAACCTTATAATTTTTTTTTTTTAAGTGCGGTAGTTTCGCAAAATCTTTATTGATAATATAAAATATAAAAAATTACATAAAACAGAAGTTACGAAAATCTTTATCTAAAATAATAAAAATACTATTCTAAATCAAAACTGACCCTACACTTTCCCAGAATCAAATATAAAAAAGAAATTTTACATCATCACCTTCCAGTAAACTGACCAGAGAAAGAAAAGGGCTTAGTTCCTACTGCACTAAAAATTTGACCAATGCGATCCTAAGCGAACCATCTTAGAAATTAAATCAGTGGAAAAAAAGTTAGCATATGATGAGTGAAACTGGTAGCCAGACGCCTCCGTATGAGTACATTTAAGCACATCCGTTATATCTTATGATTTTCAAAGTTTTTGAAGGCTGAGCATTTATCCATCCAAATGGATTGTGTTTGAGTAAAGATAAAATACATAAAGTTTGAGATTGCCGCCAATGTGGATTCCTTTGTGATAAGATACGAATGTACGAAGTTATACAAGTCGAAAGGAATAATTCCTTTGATCAAGTCCACAAAAGTGAAGGATGTTGCTGATGGTAAAGACCAAATATCTAATGTCTCCAAAGACACCGCAGTATTGAGTTGAAGGGCGTCGACTAAGTGAAGTTTCACCTCGTTAATGAGTTGAAGCATCTCCGATTCTCTGGATGAACAAGTCCATATGTGGTTGAAGTCTTCATGTTCTGAATTACAACAGAAACAGAGCCAAGAGTTATTATAAAATGAAGGGTGTTGTTTATTAAGGACCACTATTGTAGAAAGCATTTCAAGGACATGTTGAAGTTTTTTCATTTTAATCGAAGACATCTCAAATGTAGTAAACAAAGGTGCTGCATTATCTGAAATATATAATTTGTTACAACCCAATTAATATTGAGATTGTTATATTTGTGATTGACATCAAGATTCAAAAAAGAAACCAGATGTGCAGAACGAGTGATGTCTTTGATGAGTGGTCTTATAGGGGTTGCAATTGCATATTGTTGAAGATACAGAGAAGGATGAGATTTATCAGAAGAAGTTAGGTGTAAAGAATTTGAGTAAAATGCGTCTTTCACCATTGCATCCACTTTTTCATTGGCATTCAAACCAGAGTGGACTTTTACTTTGTGCATCATTATTTTTAAAGAGAATGACTTGATGACTTTGAATAAACATTGCCAAATATGTAAATTACTGATTTTGAGAAATAGTCTTTGTGAAGGAGAGATTGCCAGAAGCAGCTCATATTTTTTGAATTGTGAGATAACAGTGGCGGAATCTGTATGAATTTTAATTTTGCAGTCTTTTGGAGCAACCAAAACCGCAGTAAAGATGACTACCAGTTCAGCTAACGAAGAAGATGGAAAAGAAGCTGTAAGTGCTATCGCAAAAGAAAGCAGAGGAGAAACAGGTGCAGTTTGGATCCAAGCCAGTCCCATTCTCAGAAAAGAAGTACCTAAATTAACCAAAGAGCTGTCAGTAAAAAATTCTAAATGAGTTGAAAAAGAAAACTGATTACAGAGTTCTAATAATTGTAACGTATGAGATTAAGGTAAAAATGTTTAAATAAGTGATGGAAATATGCGGGGTGTAAAAGAAATATTAACATCATTGGGTTGAGTTCTATTGTAAATTACAAATTTGGAAAAGGTGAGGTTATTAAGCAAAGCTAAGGACCAAGCACAATAAGAAACAGATTCTGATTTGTTTTGGTAAAAA
Source organism: Funneliformis geosporum (assembly GCA_946474995.1). Lineage (NCBI taxonomy): Eukaryota > Fungi > Glomeromycota > Glomeromycetes > Glomerales > Glomeraceae > Funneliformis > Funneliformis geosporum. The sequence continues at coordinate 15,283 of CAMKVN010001082.1, read as the reverse complement.
GGGATTTGAAAACACAAATCTGAAGAAACTGAAAAGAAACAACACATCTTTTTTCATTTCACAGAAAATCCTTTGGAGACGAAGGCCAGGGGGTCATAATAGTGACATCTAGGGTATTCATTAAGAAGAGTTTTGTGATTGCGTCTAGCCATTGGTACAAAATGCATCACGTGAACTTGATCAGTGTCAACTTTCAAAAGTTGCCCTATAAAAGATTTGTTGTCACCTATGTGCCATCCCAGTACAAAAACATTTTTGTTTTATTTTTGACAGGTGACAGAAAGTCATAATTCAATAATACAATATGTTGAAAATGAACAATAGTATTGCAAAAGGAGTTATCCTTAAGAAGCGCAGTTTGTAGGATGTTGTACTATTTAGGGGATTTTGGTGAATATGGAATGTAGAAACATCAGGTTTCCACTGATGAGTCATATTGTACCCCAAAGGAGAATCGTGTATTCTACATAATAGTGGGTCGTAATAGATACACCAAAGGAGTGGAAATATTATTTCACCTTGATCAATACCTGAAACAACTCTGTATAGGTCAATATTCCCAAAGAAAGTAAAGATCTGATTAAAACGATTACTAAACATTTTTAAGATAAATCTAATAAAATTAAAAGGGATGCGAAGCCGTTCGAATGCTCTAACGAGCATAAACAAGTTTACTCAATCGTAAGCTTTAGACATATCCTGAGACAGCACCCAGAGATCTTTGTTATTCGTAATAGAGTCGAATTTAATGTTATCTACTATACGAAGTGGTTTGAAAGTCGATTTATATGAAAGTTCAGTAAAATTGAGCCTCTTGAGCATATTGTGCTGAATGATAATTGATGAAAGATGCCGGTTGAGTAATTTTATGAGAGCTTTCTGGAGGCATTCTAAAAGTGTGATAGGTCTAGTATTGTTAAGGTCATACTTCCATGGTTTTAGTTTTGGTATTGGTAAACGAATGCGACATTCTACTGATGTGAAAGAGTCGACGCTGATAAGCAATGACTGATAATATACCAAAATAATTTATTTGCGTGTTGACCAAGATGTTTTAACATTTTATTAGAAACTTTGAAAGGACCAGGAGCCTTTCCATTTGGCAATGTAGTAAGGATGTTGTACCATTCCTCAGCCGTAGGTATAATTATAAGTCCATCATAGATGGAGCTATTGATATTATCTATTGGTTTGTAAAAGGAATTCCATTCATCAGGGATATCCATATTCTTATGGGAAGTACTAGCAGCCAACTGGAAGTGCTTATTACCTCTATTTTGATGAGTATTTCATTTGTCAGAAGATCGCGTGATTCAAACACACGATTGAGACATCTTTCTAACACGATTGTTTTTCTTGAGTGATTCAGTATTGAGTTGATCATCCTGGAAGGAGCAGCTGCATAATTGTTCAACTTGCTCTCTATCGCTTGTTATATAGATTTCAACTTAAATTCTTGTTCATAGAGTTTGGTTCTAATTAAGAGGCAATTAAGTAGTATTTTAACGTATGAAAATAATGACATAAGAAGTAACGTGTTCAGTGTAGGGGGTAATGCTATCAAATGATATCCAAAAATGTTAGAAACCTCGTGGAATTTGTTGTAAATTATGGACCAATCCTCAGATAACTTATCAAACTTGCAAGCTGTCTTGATTTTCTTATTAAACTTATATAAGAATCTAATATTTTTATACAGTTTAGTTAGCAAAGGAGGTTTTTTAATTTGTGTTGTCCAGATGATTTATGTGAAGGAATAACATTATCAGCAGCTTTGATGATACAGGCTTGTAACAAGTCCCAGTAAAAATTATGTTTGGTCTGGTTAAGTTTTGTGTTGAATTTTAGGAGGCGCAGTTCACAACTGTTGGTAAGGACATCTATTTTGTCTTTGTATTCCTTCCAGAGTTCATCAGTCATCTTATCATAATCGTGTATCATCTTTTTCAGAATATTTTGTTTGTTGTTCTTGACTTCGAGATAATTATCTATGGAACAAATTACAATTGCATGATCGGAAATTTGCGATAACACAGATACTAAAGATGGGAACTGTAATTAATATGTTGCAACTTTTAATGTTGCAACTTACGTTGCAATTAGTTTTAACTTATATATGTTGCAACTAATTTTAGCTTATGTTGCAATATTTTGTAAATTTGAAATCAATTGCTGTACCATCTTTAATAGATACGGTATTACAAGTGTTAAAGTTATAGGCACATTCCGCAGAAGTCCAAACAAAATCGATGCGAGAAGTTGAAGTCATTGATTTGAAAGTTGGATACTTGACCTGATCATTACTGTGGTTCAATGTGCATGTGTCGAACAAATGCAAATTTTGAAGCAATGAAAAAAATTCTTTTGCACCCTTTGAGTTCTTGTCTCAGTCCATATTGGCATTGAAATCCCTAGTTAAAATAATGTGAGAATCCTTAAAAATCGCACTATTGATCAATTTTACTAATTCTTTTTGAACCAATTTCTTTGTTGAAATGTCTGATGAGGCAAATAGCAAATTGATAAATCTTAGTTTTTGTTTATTAGTAAATTGGAAGTCGACATAAATAATGCGGTTGAACATTTGTTTGTAATAAAAATATGATTGGTCAGTAATAGACGTAATAAAATTTTTACGCCAAAGTCAGTTTTGTTAGGAGATGATTCAGAACTGAAAAAACCTACAAAGTTAGATGAGTATTCAAAATTAAATGGTTAAATATGTTGTTGAAGAAAGTTAGTTTCTTGTAGACCAATGGCATCTACATTTAATGAAAGGTATTATTCAATAAGGGAGTATTGTTTAACGGTGTTAGTGAAGCTACGGATATTATGTGAAACGAAAAATAAAAAAGGAGGAGAGGTGAAATTTAAGGGAGTTGTGTTAAGAATTGATGCATCTTGTGCATTATTATCAGTAGAAACAGTGTTCATAATAAAATTAATATTTTTGGGCATCATTAAGGTAACTCTTGACTTCATCATCAAAAGCTACATTAAGTGGGAAGATGTTGTTAGCTTGTTCTTGCAGAAGTAAATTATTTTTAATTGAGATGCTTTGGAAGGTAGTACAGGAGTGAGCAAACGTATTAATGGTTGCCGTAAATAATTTAAATCTGGATTAGTGCATCTCATTCAGACTGCGTAATCCGTCAATGATTTTTTGTTGTTTAGCTATGGTTGAGACAAATACGTCGATATGTGATTCAATATCATCAATCATTTTATCAGAGTTCATATTGTGTACCTCAGCCTCGACTGGAGTAATGACTTTAACGTTGAGTTGTCGTTCAATAGATTCAACATGTTTTATGGTGATGGTCAGATTTTTGGACAAACTGTTGAATTGGGACTTGACAAAATCCTTGAAATCATCATCATTATTTGCGTGCATAGATCTGTCTGCTTTTGTACCTTTATAAACTATGCCATTAAGCGTGAGGCAAATAGTGTTATCAAAAGGATTTTTTCGTTCATATTTGGTGGAACATCATCAGACCATGAACCAGATTGTGAATTACGTTTATTTTTAGAATGTAAAGGTGGTTTGTTTCGGTTGTTATTGTTATTATTAGGATTGTTGTTATTATTATTGTTTCTTGGTGGGGTGAGTTGTTGATTGTTATTTGTGGTTGATAGTGGTTTAGTAACATGGGCAAAGGTAATGTCTGGGTTAACTGCGCCTCTCATTTTTTTAGGTGGAGTCCTGTAGTTAGAGTATTGCACCGGTTAGAATCTCTGATACAGATTTTGCATGTTTCGATCAGCTGGAAATTTCTTACGTCGTGGACATCCATTAGCTTTGTGATTTGGAAAAGAGCAAATCGCATAAAGTTTGGCCTTTGATTCGGTCCAAGTCATGTGTTTGCCATTTATAGTAAGATTATCATTTGAAATTGCTGCCTCAAAATCGTCTGCAGTGACAAAGTAGAAAAATGTATATTATAAATTTTGGTAGTTAGATCAGGCTTTAGGATAACCCAAGCAATAGCGTCAACCATCTTTCCAATTTCTTTGAGTTATTTACCAGTTGTAAACCTAGGAAGATTGGCAAGTTTTACTGAAAATTTAGAATGAGCTAGAATGTCAGCATGAGGTTGGTTATACATGTGGACTCTGAACATGTTGTTAAGTACGAAGAGGTAATAACAGTCTTTTAAGCCCTTGAAATTAGCGTCTTCCGTGTAGGTGATAGTGGCCTGTTACCATATATTCTTTGTTTCCATAGTAAAATGGAAGATCATTCCAAATCTGGCAAATGTCGTTTTGATCCTGTGTTCTGTAGAATCCAGGGGATTTCAGTTACCCTGATCAATCTTGCAGGAACATATGGTTGTGTACATACTACATTAAGAGGTAAGAATGTGTGATTTTCCAAATTGGGTAACTGGACTGAGCAAGCATGATCTCGTTTATCTTAGTTACAAAAGGAAATTTTTATTATGCACTGCGATTGGTTATTTGGATGTTTGGCCAAGTTTGCTCCTGAGAATAAATTATATTTGTCAAAAAGTAAATCGATAACGAAAGAAATTTTCTGCTGCGGTGAAGTTCCTGAAAATTCTTCCAGAGGAAAATATCCATGGAAAGAAGGTTTTTGTCATTCAAAAGCTTGTAATGAAGTTGTATTTTTATCTAAAAAGTTCTCTAACGCGTTAAAACTAGTGTTAACATCGAGAGTGGTGGTGGTTTTATTAGGAGTCTCTTCTAGAGTTTCTTTTCCTTTGCCTTTTTTTGAAGGAGTCAGATCGACTTCCATAGTAATAATTGATTCTAACGTTTCTGAGGTCTGTTGGGTTTGTGGAATATCCACAGTTTGCATTGTATTTTGTTTTTTGGCTTTTTGCGTTGTTAACAGTGAAGACAAACATCCTTGTTGTTTGTTTTTTTTGCTCGCTATTTTTTCTGGTCATTTTGGGATAAACAGGAAAGAGTTTTTTTTTAGTTTCTGTTCAACCTTATAATGAAAAAAAACAAGAAGAATTAGTTAGGCTACTTGTTGATTAGCTTATTACTGACTTAAGACCTTTGATTATTGTTTAAAGTATATTTTTTCGACATTTTATAAATGAATTCAATCTAACATTTTGTGTTCCAGATGTTAAATTAGTCAAGCAGATCATACATCATGCTTATAATTATTCAGTTCCATTATTACATGACCACCTTAAACAAAATACTATTAAAGTATCTCTCTCTTACCATAGATCTCTGTATAACAAGAAGCTGACAAGGATATATTGGAGTTACTTGTATATATATTAATCAATAATTTAAATTAAATGAAGTTATATTTGCAGTTAGGGTTCTGCAATTCGATTTGATATTTGAATATTTGATTTGATCAAATTCAAATCAAAGAAAAATTTATTTGATCAAATCCAAATTAATGTTTAATTTGATTCAATCAAATTCAAATTAAGTATTTAAATATTTGATTTAATTTGAATCAATAGTAAAGTTATCTCCAAAGCTTCAGAGGTGGTTCTTACTAAAAAAAACTATAGTAAAAAGTGCTTCTGCTACTTCAGAAATGCACTTTTTACTAAGAAAACAATAGCAAAAGGCACTTTTATGGCTTTAGAAATGCTTTTTTTACTAAGAAACTATAGTAAAAAATGCCTTCACAGCTTCAAAAATGCTTTTTACTAAGAAAACCTTAGTAAAAAGCATCTCTGCAGCTTCAAAAATGCCTTTTACTAAGAAAACAGTAAAAAAAATGTCTCTATTGCTTTAGAGATGCTATTTTACTAAAAAAACATAGTAAAAAACGCCTTTGTAGCTTTAAAATAATTTTTACTAAAAAACCTAGTAAAAAATACATTTACAGCTTCGAAAACATTTTTTACTAATAAAATTGTTATGAAATCAAGATGGTGGTTATTACTAGGTTTTCTTAGTAAAACCAAATTACAATGGTAATTATTACTAAATTGTCTTAGTAAAACTGATGCTGTGATAGCGGTTATTACTAAGTTTTCTTAGTAAACTAAACCTAATGGTGGTTATGACTAAGTTTTCTTAGTAAACTAAAGTCGCAATAGCGTTATTACTAAGTTTTCTTAGTAAACTAAAGCCGCAATGGCAGTTATTACTAAGTTTTCTTAGTAAAACTGAAACTGCAGAGTTATTTATTAAGTTTAATAGTAAAAATTTACCTGTTACTAAACTTACTTTATAAAAAACTATCTTTGAACTTTTTTAGTATAATTACTAATAATTTTCTTAATTAAAATTTTAGAATAACTTTATTTTAATATATCATTGTAAAAATTAAAAAAAAATTATATTCGATTCAATTTGATTCAATTCGATCAAATTCAAATGAATTCAAATTGATTTGATCAAATATTTGAGTTCAATTTGATTCGATTCAATTTGAAAAAATCAAATAAAATTCAAATTGCTTAAATATTTGATTTGATTTGATTTTGAGGAACCCTAATTAATACAAAGAGGTGATATTAAAGAGGGAAACATATTTAATTAATAGTGTAATCAAAGTTGTTTGCAGATTACCTCGCAGGCGTCCTTGAATAGAGATGTTTTTTAACAAAAATTCTTGGATACGATCAATAGGAACTGTCAAAATCATTTTGACTATAGGAGGCTAAAGTTGTGAAATAGTTGAAATAACATCATATCGTATGATTTTCATATTAAGAAAAAACAAAAAATCAAAAATATTTGATTTTAGTCAATACCGCTCTGATTTGTATGAAACAACTACCATTTGATTCCTTGTGACTAGATGAATCCAATGAGCTAACATTTATTGATTTAGATCATCCAATCTTGAAATAATCGCAATTAATTATCGGCTAAAATTATAAATCAATAAATTCTACTTTAAATAAGAAGTCTGAATTTTGAAATTCAATTGTAAATATTTCAAGATAGGCTGATCCAAAATCAATGAATGTTAGTATATTAGATTTGTCTAGTCACGAGAAAGCAAATAGTAGTTGTTTCATATGAATCAGAGCAATATTGACCAAAATCATAAATCTTTTATTTTTTATATATATATAAAAAATCATGTGATATGACGTTATTTCAACTATTTTGACTTTTCATTTCGACTTTAACCTTCAAAGTCAAAACATTTCAACTTTGAGTTTTCATTTTGACTTTATGTATAAATATAACTATTTATCTATAAATTCAAAATAAGTAAGCTTTTATAAAATTTTTTGCTTTTCCCTTTTTTATTACTAAAAAATATGCAAATTTTATTATTAAATTAAATGGATGTTTAAACTTTGAATTTTATTCATATAATTCTTAAAGTATTACAGTTGAATTCATAATTCGCGAATCACTAATAAATGTGACTGAAAATATTTTATAATAAAATTACTATAAAATATTGCAACTAAATGTGATTAAAAAATATGAAATTAGCTGTAAATGTTTAGATATTCAATAATATTAAAGCATTTAAGAAATAGTATTCAGTTAAATAACAAATCTTATCTAAGAATGAAAAATTTTCATTAATGAAAAACAAGTAAGGATCTAATAATATTATCAGAAAAAAAAAACCAAAAAAAAACTATCTTTTCTTGATAAAAGAAAAAAAGGTGTGATGCTTAGCTTTATGATTTATCTATCAAAATTTTATGCAAAATGTTATGATATATAGTATAGGTATTACCAAAGATATTAAGTTTTAGTTAAATATGAGATTTATAGAAATATCATAAAATAAGTTGAAACTTTAATAATCTTATATATGAAGAAGTTGTAGATTTTTTTAAAAAACAAAGAAAATTCAGAATAACTTTATAAAGTTTGTGTATCCATGATTTTATTGTTTTATGAATATTCTATAATTGTTTTTAGCCAACACAATCACAAAATCATACATGATATTTGGAAATGGTATACTAAATTTCTTTTTTGTCAAATTGATAACCTCCATCAGAATACAAAAATAGTAATAACATAATAATAAAGAATACTGTAAATAACATATCATATTTGCTCAGGGAACGGGGACCGTTGCTAAGTCCGGAACAAGTGTAACGTAAGTAACCAATCACGTATCGACTCAAGTTTGAGCACGGACAGACTTTTTTTATTACCATGCATAGACCATAATAGTCCTTCGTTACACTCCGGACTAAAAAAGATTTTGAATGTTTCGTTTTGTATTTATAAAATAAAATTAAATAAGCCATCTAATTGTATTTATTTTTATTATAAATACCTTTCGAAATCCGAACGAAATTTATTCAAAAAAAAATAAAATTTTTTTTTTTATCCTTTAAACCTTTAAAGAAACATTTTTAACAATAAATTGTGTATCTCAATCGCACTTTTATTGCTTATATTTCTTTTTTTAAAAAAAAAGACACATCCTACTCAAATAACAAAGATGATGAAGATAAATCATCAACGAACTCTCAATATTTACACATTCATAAACATAAAATTGATTCAAAATCACTTTTAAAAATTTCGAATTAATATATCAACAACATAAATTATATATTTAAATTATTAGTCCGAAGGACTATACTAGGTCATTCTATGATGATCGTACAGATCTCATAATAAAAACTTAATTTGAATACAATATGAAAATATAAAAATCTATAACTATTTAATCTATTAAATAATAAAAGAAAGCTGTTAAAATAATAAGAAAACAATAATAACAATAAAATGATAATTAACATGTGGTTTTACCCGTAAAAAAAACAACTCAAAATATTTATACTAAATCGATATAAACAATTTTCATATTTTAATCGCCAAAGAACATAAAATATAAATTAATTAGACTTGTAAATTTATAATAAATAAAAGAACCCCGCAGGGTCCTTAGTAACTCGTAAAATTGTAACGAATTACTTGAAATGAATTTTACTATGTAATGAATATTGGTTGTGTAAATGTTGAATTTTGCGTGAATATGGCAAGGCTTAATGATATTTTTAATGTGTTTTTTTTTGTTTTTGCAAGTTTTGCAAGTTTTGGAAGTTTTAGCAGTTTTATGCATTTATTATTATTTCTTTTTTTTTTTTTTGTTAAAAAATTTTTTTTGAATTTTGAAATTTTGAAAATTATTTGGAGAATTTATTGAAAATCTCGACAAACCAATGTAGAAATAATTATGCCTTGTGACAATCTTTTTTTTGTATTTCTAAAAAAAAAGAATAAATAAATAAAATAAAACAAAATAAAATCTAGGAAAAAAAATTTTTTGATGAAAAAATTACTATCTGTATATCTGCATACTGATCTAACCACTACCCATGAATATAAAATAATTATATATTTTAATCTAAAGAAAATAAAATAATTTTGTCTCATTAAAATATTTTCGATTTCTTATTCGACCTAATAAACAATTACACCTACATGTGCATCTACGAGCATATTATATATATATTTTAAGTACGTTATTGGATTTTATAGTCCCTATGAAACTTCTCTATCAGGAGTTTTTGTAATTCTTTTAGAATATGGATCTTGAACAATACTTGGGAATTGAGATATAAAAGGTGGTGGTAGTCTTGGAAGTAGCAAAAAAAAGTCTGCATGCCATTAAACGAGCGCATATAATAAATAGTAGATACTTCACAACGCATAATATTTTGGGTAACGATATCAACTATAGAAAATAAGAATTATAATTTTTTATTTGTTTTTATAATTTTTTATTTGGAAAATTTTAGTAAAACACTATTTACATTTGCTTCTTTAAGTTTGAATTCAATAGTATAATAAAAAAAATTTTTTTTAGTAAATTTTATAGGCCGACTGATTGGTAAGGAAGGTTTCAAGCAAGAAAAATTTTGATACATAATCAATGAAATTTTATAATCTCATTTGAAATGAAAGAACAACAAAGAATAAATTTGTGCATATCTTATTGAAAGACACGGATTTGTTTTTATCAATCAGAAAAGTCATCATCTTTTGATGGAATGTTTTCATGGAAAATAGCTGCCGTATTGAAACTCTTTATATTATGCATGTTCCAAGTATATACCGCATAAGGTTAAGAATCAAGTGAAAATTCAAGTGAAAATTTTTTTTATGCATGAAACTTTAAATTCCCAATAACAATTATAATTAATTTAGTTTAGTAAATGTCTCCGATTATTCGGAAAAAAAAATGGATTTGGGCATATTAAGCTGTCGCTATTTTTAATAATAAAAGTCCAAGAATTTTGACTCTCAAGATATAATTAACGTCTTGGCAGAAAACAACGGTCAAAATTAAAAATAAATATATGAGATTCAATTTAAGTGAAAATATATCATTGTATTTATGAACATACAATATACAGTATATTGGAATAGAACATCGGAGGAGCGATCATCGTATTTTTTATTTGGTCCCATTGGTGCATGTTGTACTAAAATTTCGGAGCGATAATTTTCTATACAAAGTCGTGGGTACTCACAATATATAATATGTTACATTTTCACAATTTATATCAATGAACCTTAAATAAATTGTTGTATAGATAATAGAATCATCATTAATGAACCCTTATAGGATTAGGATTATTCATTTCATTTGTTTCTCAGAAGATGCGAAAATAAACAAATATTTAAATTATTATCGTTATACAATTAAATTATAAATTTATATTGGGCGAATATATTAAATTAATGAACCCTTAAAAAATTCATTCTATTCGTTTGAAGTCGCGAATAATATACAAAAGATTAAAAAATTTCACCAATGAAAAAATTTCTTGTGATTAAAATTTGTTCATTGTAACAACAATTTACATTGTGCTTCTGTATAAGGAATAGAGTTTTAGTTATTAATGAGCCCTTAAAAGATTACACGGAAGACGAACAATCATAAACGTATTATTTGTACAATATTAAATTTATATCAATGAACCTTTTAATAAAATGTCATCACAAATATGCAAAAATAATTAATGAATCCTTAAAAGTAAAAATATTCAACTTTTCTCATGAAACAAAATAAATAAATTACGTTTGGACAAATAAATCATAAATTTCTCATGAAACACTGAAGATGTAAGCAATAAACGAATGAAATGATTGAAGACGCAAATATTAAAATAAACGAATATTTTAATGAACTTATCGCGTGAAACATTAAATTTCCTTTTTTTTTTTTTTTAATCGGACCAACATCTTCCGAACAAGAGACAATAAATAAACTTTACCATTTGAAACAACATAAAAAATATTGCGTTACATCATTCTTTAAATTAGTAAAATATGTTATCGTGTGTCATGTTACGAATCATTTTTCGTAAACCATCAAACTTTTTTTTAAATTACCTTAACGCTCCAAATAATTATGATACAGTATAACAAACAAAAAGGCTTGAATTAACTTTTTAGTTATCAGCCCCCCAATTTTTTTTTTTCGCCACGTTTTCGTTCATTATTATAAGACAAAATAGTATGATGTTATAAAAACCCTAAAATTAAAAAAAAAATCCCCATAATAAAACCAAACCAAACAAAAAATTTTATAAGTTAAAGTTCTATTGGTTCTTTTTATTTTATTTTTTTATTATTCGGTTCTTTATTTTATTATTTTTTATTTTTTTCTTATGATAAATAAATTCGCTAGACGATTTTAAGTTATTTTTTTTTTTACATTTACAAAAAAAAATATATGTATGGAAAATTCGTAATAGAAAGCATTTTTGACAAATTTGCAAACTTTGAATACAGTCAGTTTTAGAATTGATGTACAACATATGAGAGTTATAAATAAATCAGATCTCGATTAAAAACAGATCGAAGCGATCTGTTTGACCGCGATTTTATTGGCGAGAAAAGGGTTCTTTAAATATCTCATCTCTCAAACCATTAGATTAACCAATCATAATAAAGAAGTAAAGTAATTATAGAATTAAGATTGATGTTATACAAATTTGAAATTAAATTTTTTCGATATTATAATACAGAAATTCTAAAAACTTTTTATTAAATTCGACTTTTTTAAAAGAGTTTTACAAAGTATTTTAAACTCTCAAATTGATATATCACAGTTATATTACAACAAAATTCAGTAATTTCTATTGATTTATTATAATCTTAAAACTCAACTAATCTTTACAATAATCTTTCTATTCTTGCTATTATAAAAGTAAAATAAGAACCACTATAAATTCCTTCTTACTCACCTTATGATTGTATTTTGTGATTATTTAGGATCAGAACTTGTATGTCCCACATAGGCATAGCTAAAAAATTATTAATAGAATTAGTATGTAACTTTTTCACTTAGCTGATCATTCTCATCATCTTAGCAGTTTATTTTTCTTATGTAAAGCAACAATAGAAAATATCAGAAAGTATGCTTTGCAGTTAGAAAGATAATAAGCATCATATTCAAATATTTTGAGCTTATTATAATATTCTAATATATAAAGTGGATTTAAAAAATGCCAATCTTTTCTCTTAAACAACAAAATGAATTGTTGCATTTTTTAATATCAGTAAATATTGATACATTTTGGTGTGATTTTTTAACCATTATCAAGGTATAGCCAATTTATCAACATTTTCTTTTTTAGATCCAGGAAATATAATATTACCAAATGAAGAGCTTTTCTGATCAATATATTATATGATAATTGGTTTCTGAAAATATGATTACACTTTTAGAAAGTATACAAAACCTTACTAGCATAATAAAAGTTTTCATTGCAAGTTTCAAATTAGTTACTTAGCCTTGAGAGTTGAGATAAAAACTATATTTGTCAATTGGTAATATCATTTATGAGAAAGCATTATTATATTATATTTGTCAGAATTATATGCTGATTAACTGAATATATATGTTTAAATAAAAAGATAATTAAGATTAAAGACACAAAATATTTTATAATATTAAAGAATGTTTTTTATGTAGTAAAGATTTTCATCTAAATCTCTATCAACCAAATAAATCCAAATGGGTTTGATCTAACCATCAATTTTAATATACTATCAAAACAATTATTTTAAGTTAATGAGTTTAGATCACTCATATAAGTGGTTGAACTTGTATCAACTTGATATTATAAATACATAAAAATCAAAAGTTAGCTATTATGAAAAATAACATTTGTGTTTAAGTTGATAAGTAATTAATTAATAAAATAAGCTTTTACTGTATATTGACTAAAAAATTGTGATCAGGTAGTATAATTAGCTCTTGAAAACTTTATATATTTAAAAAGATTTTCTGATTATGGGAATACTAAGAGAAATTTTAGTTTTATCATTTTAGGAGATCAAAAATAAGATCATGAATTGTTTGCTTATTTTACAGATTCAAAATAATAATATTTATTAATATATTCCTTTTTTTATTTTGTGAAATAGAAGCATTTGCAATAATAGTAAAATAGTGATGAGTTTTAGCTGCTATAGTATTTGATTAGAACAATAACAAGTAATTATTAAGAATAGTATAAAAAAGATACTTATTATATCTAAATTTAAATCTTCTTGAAAATAATAAATAGTTCTAAATTTAATATTTTTTATCTGCAACTCTAAACTTAATACTCTTATATATATATTTATACAAATTGAGATATTAAATTAGAAAAAATAGACAATCAGATAAGTTATATTATATTACTTTTTGATATTTTTGTAGAAGTTTTGCTTTTTTTTGTCTTGCTTTTTTCATTGATATTCTATTTAATGCTTTAATTTTTTAACCTTATTATTCTTATTACACAAAAATTTTCTGTGAATTATAATGTGTTCTATTATATTAAGCTGAATTTCCAAGTTAATAATAAAATTATAAACTTATTGAAGTTCAACAAGCTTTATATTAGTTGCATTGATTATTTTTACAACTTTTTTATGCAACAGCATTAGGGTCGAATAATGTTAGGCATAATAAACTCTTTAAATAATTTTTGAAGAAGTTAGTTTACTTAAATAGACTTTAAATTTTTAGAATAGATCAGATCATAAATAATTATTCCTTAGATTGAAATTGGTATTATCAGGTATTCTCTGATTTTATTTTTTATTTTTTCCTAAGATTTATGTCAAAATTTTTCTATGTATCATTATATTCTGTACATAAACTACCTTTTAGATATACAGAATTTCTTGCATTTACTATATGATAGAATCTAAAACCATTAAAGAACCTTTGATATTAGTTTGTAAGGATCTTATAAACATATATTTTATTATATTTCAATATAGTTAAAAAACCTGTATGTTAAGAAATTTTATCAATAATGATCAAAAGACATGATCAAATCATTGTATTTATATATCATAAATATAACGAAATAAAATTGTTATGAATAATATGTTATCATTATATATGATTTTTATATTGATCACATTCAAATTTAATAAATATCAATGTGAAGACAATATTAAATTTACTATTTTATTAAATATTCTAGGATAATACCAATTATACAAATGAATTATTCAATAATAATAACTAAAGACTTCAAAAGTAATCATTTATACGAAACTCATAATAATGCTAATGAGAATCAAAAAACCAAAACCTTAAAATAAAATTTGAATTAAAATCTAGAATATAGACTTTATTGAATGCATAATCAAATAATTCACAAATTTTTTTAATATTAAATTTACAATTAACAAATTCTATTTTAACAATTTAATGAGTTGTAGTTTGAAATGTGATTTCATTTATAACTAGTTAGAAGTACCTTTTAAACTGCAAGATAATACTTAATAATGATTAATTAAATTTATTTAATATAATCACATAAATAATAAATCTTACAGAAAAGGAATGAGGGAAGAAAGAGGATTCTATAATAATTTATAATGACATATTACATGTCACTTTTCTTATATATGATTGATAAAATGATTATTATAGTAATATAATCATATCTACTACAGTTCCCGGTGAAAAGAATGGCGGAAACGAATTTTTATGGTATGTACTAACTTTATTTTTATTGTAATTTTTTATTTATTTATTTACAAGACAATCACTAACAGCTACTTTTTTATTATTTAATTAATATTTGGTGTGTTCTCCTTCTACATTGATACATGCTTTAACCTGATTTGGCATGCTCTCAATGCATCGAAGTAACACGGCATCATCAAGATCGTCCCATTCCTGCCGGATTGTATTAAGGAATACATCGTAGTTAATATTTTTTTTTTTTGCCACTAAATATTTAACCTTTTTCTCCACTTTTCCCTTTAATACAGCTCATACATTTTCGATAGGATTCAAGTCTGGGCTGTAAGAAGGCCAAGAAAGAACTCGTCCTGGAAGATGTTTTTTCAAATCACGCTGAACATCTCG
>CAMKVN010001081.1:0-20953 GCA_946474995.1 Funneliformis geosporum | reverse complement strand
ATTTCCGTAATTACAAGAAATATTTCGTTTTAATGAAAATTATTTTTTTGTTGCATAATTTATGATCGCCACTGTATTACCAACGTTTCTTAAAATTGTTAAATGACAAATATAATAATTAAATGACCGTATTGTTATCATGTTTGTTTTCTTTACGATTTATACCGAATTGTATTTTACTTACAATTTATTTATTAACTGTTTTATTATTGATCAAAAATAAAATAATTTGTACAAGATAATCTTCAAAAAGGTAAAATGAGAAGAAATATCTTGTTATTCAAAGAATATTTTGTTCTATTATACACCTCGAACAATATTGGCAATATTACCGTATAGCGCTGCCTATAGTATAATATCACAAAAATCAAAAATTTTGAATAATACCCGGGGATTATTAATAACCATTCAAATCGTAATTTTAACTATAATTATAACATATATTTTTAATTGATTTAACACGTATAGATCATTATTTATAATAAATTTTTAATTAAAAATATTTACGATCACATGATCGGATTATTTATTATATTGTATATCATTATCGCGCATTTTAAAATCTTTAAAAAAAATTAACAATCCTATAAATTATCATAAGTTGAATCCTTATACATATATTGAAAGTGTTAGAAAAAAATAAAATTGTATTGTAAAACAAATTGAATAAAAAAGGGGTAAAATATTTCTTTATCATGACGATCACACTCATTCGTTCCAAATGTTGACCATAAAGAGCTTCATTAATTCTTCAAAAAATTCCATGTTCATGATAATTGCTAACTTGAGTAATGCTAGTAGAACTGTTATCAGAACTATCAATAACACCGGCAGGAAAACCTTGATATCCACTTGATGAATTTTGCAATCCATAAATAACATCAGTATTACCAAGTCCAAAGCCATTCGGCAATTAATCCAAGGAATTAAATAAGGGCAACCATGATTTGCGTGAATTGGTCCAAGAGCAAACAAAGAGCCACCTTCTGAATAGGAACTTCCACTTACTCCGTCTTGGGGAAAATAAGGATGTAGAAACCTCGATCGTGATAAATCCACTTAATGAATTTGCGTATTACTATTAATTTTCAGTAACGTCCATATCTTCAGTATAATCCTCATTATACGAATACTCCATAAGATCGTCATTAACGCCTTGTGTATTATTCGAAACTGTTATATGAATAAAAGTTGAAAACATAGCATCTTGAGATATTTGAACGTTTTCATTACGATTCTCTTTAATTATTGTATTTTGATCAAAGATGAAAGAATGTTCTTTAGTATTTATGATTTCATTTATTGATAAGGTAGAAGAAATCGTATAGCTGCCGCCGCCAACATTAATTTCTCTATTGGAATCGATGTTTTTAAGCATTTTTTTTTTTATTAAAAAAAAAATAATGTGCGATATTTATATAAAATTATACTGTATATTACAGAATT
The DNA here is from genome assembly GCA_946474995.1 of Funneliformis geosporum. Taxonomy (NCBI): domain Eukaryota; kingdom Fungi; phylum Glomeromycota; class Glomeromycetes; order Glomerales; family Glomeraceae; genus Funneliformis; species Funneliformis geosporum. The sequence goes on along the minus strand of CAMKVN010001081.1, from coordinate 19,507 downwards.
TATATAATTTATGATTTTCACACCCTATCATTTATATTGTATATATTTATTTATATTGTTATTATAAAATTTTTGCTATAAATAACCGCCTATTTTCGCACAAACTTTTTTTTTTTTGGTCTTTTTTTTTCTCTCTCTCCTTTTCCCGTTCTTTTGGGCTCTCTCTTTTTTTTTTTTTTTTTTATTTTTTTTTAATTATTATTGCTCTTCATTTTCTTGAATCCTTTTTAATTTATTTTTTTATTAAATAAAAGGCAATAAAGTCAAACATTCTTTATGTTTTGCAGCAGGCATCGACTCAATTTTGAGCGGACACCTTGTGTCACCGTACGTAGAATTTGATTTCGCTCCTACTAATGACAAAAACTATTATTTATTTCGAATTAGTGTGTAAATACTCAAATTTCTGATCGTGCGCTAACAAATGCTTTAATTAACCTATGAAATATAGAAACTTTACAAATAAAGAATTCTTGGAAAAACTTTCTTTATGCATATTTGGATTAATTAATGATATATTATCTACATATTCATGATGACAATACAAAGAAAAGATAAGAAATGGGGTAATGGGGTAAGTAATGAACAATTGAATATTATACAAAAAAAAATCACATTCTTATACATGAATTTTTTCACTTGTTTGGTGATTTAAGTCAAATTAATCTTATAATAGTTAATTTTTCGACAATATTGGCAAATCCACATGTTATTATTGAGAACTGAAATTTTGACTTCGTGAAAAAAAACCATATCTTGTATATCTTGTATAAACTATGACAGAGTAAAAATTTTTTTTTGATTTTTTTCCCAAATTGTGTTAATCAGAAAAGTGCCATAAGTTTCGACAATCATGAAATGGATTTATTATGATGGAAGGGATATATATGGGTTATGATCTAAGAAAATCAAGTTCTGAGAAATTTATAATGAATCGAGATCTTAATTGTTTATTATATATAGACTAAAACATAATAAGATATTAATTTTAGTTAAAAATTTCTCAAAACCTGATTTTCTTGATCACAAAACCCATATCATTGCCAAATTAGTCGTAATTGACGACAGAACAGATTACATTTTGCTTACAATTATTTCTTACAATTATTCTTTATGCTAAGGAAAAAAGTGTTTGCGTCTTGAGTGGTAAGTTTTGGATTACATAATCAAATCAAACCGATATATTTTATGAAGCGATGATATTTAATTGTCAAAAGATTTAATTAAATTGGTTGTCCAATTTCCATGATTCTTTGCATCAACGTAAGTTCATTTTACGAGCAATTTGTCCGATCACGCGACGTCACACACGGATAGGTGATCGTTTCCATTTTTGTTTAGTTTAGGGCTTTTTGCATAATACACAATGATTAGAGTAATATGAAGGCTAGCAGGAAGAGATTTATTTTATAAAGCCGAATAATAAATTTGACCAAGCGAAGCGTAGCAGTAAGACTTTTTTAATTTGTAAATATAAATAATTATATATATATATATATTTTGCTTTCCAACTAAAATTTTTCGCCAGTATCAATAATAAATATAAAAGTATTTTTATTTTTCATTTTTATCTTTTTTAACCTTTTATTTAATTTATTTTCTTAATTATTTTTTTTGTTAAGAATAATTTGATATTTTTAGACTTTTTCACTTGCATTGCAATGGATCTCTTCTTTTATTGTTCTCGAATAATTTTTTATATAATAGCCACTAATGAAGATTTTAAATGAATATTTTTTTTTCTCCACTTCATTAAGTAATGTCTTATCTTAAGCATAATCTTACAGTTTGCTGTTCATAATCTTTTGTCAGAAGAATACTTATTCTTGTCAAATGTAGTACTTTTAAAGCAAACTATGAAATTAAGATCGAACTTTACACAAATAACTCGATACCAAATTATAATTTTTCAAATCATTGTAATATTTTTTTTTCGAGAAATCTTTCTTGTATTCAATTATGACCAATATTATAGAAAGCCAATGAAACTTACTGATTTCTTATTAAGTGAATTAAGAATCGAAAATCAATAAATTTGATAATAGAAAACGATAAATTATTTGTATTTATGAGTCGACCTGTGCAGGTTTGATATCATAAAAAAAGCAAAATTTTTTCCAGATGTTTTAGATCTCGTTCTTACTATAAAAGCATTTAAGAAATTTGAGCCTTAATGATTTGAGCTTGTTCGTGCAATGTCATTCGAAAATAAAACTGTGTGAAATTCTTTAACTGCGCATATAATTTAATCGCACGATCATATCAGTTATGATGACGAATCGTTTGCAACGAATGATTTTATTTTAAAATAGTATCGTGCGTCATAACAAGATTATCACTAACAACGTTGATAATAAAATCCATCTTTTACTATAAACCTTCTGCTTTCATTTCTTTGTTTATAATTGATAAACACTATGAGCGTGCAATCATTTATTTATATCAAGGTAGAAATAATAAAATCAAAAAAAATCATAAAAAATCATAACCTATTTCAACTCAAATGTGAAAGAATCTATAAAGTAAAAAAAAAATGTTAAAATTTTAGGAAAAAATATTGTAACACGATAGAACCTAAAAAAATGATCAAAATAAATGAAAAAATAACTTACTTATTCCTCCAAAGTTATCCAAGTTAAAAAAACCACAAAAAAAAAAAAGAAATATAATAATAATTCTACAGGAATAAATCAATTTATCGCCAAAATCAGCAATTACCCGAAAGTAAAAAAAAATTCGAAAAAAAAGCATTTGGTCGCTACGTCCTGAATAGAAAGAACGAGAATTTTAATAAAAAAAAATATTTTTTACATATAATGGTTTAAAAATTATTACCATCCTTGAACTTTGACATTAAATCTTCTGTTTTATCAGATTTTTCCAGTTATAAATTTTTATGTTAAACTTTAATTTTGGAATCATATACATAAAAAAAATTTTTTCGATTAGAATCTATTTATCGAAGCTCAAGATTCGATCGCAATTATTCGATAATATATTCAATTTCTACTTGATATTATCAAATAGTTTTTTTATTTTACTCACTAAATTCGAAATTAAACATCAAAAATGGTATTATCTCCATCAACTTATTAGAATGACTATAAGGGTGGGGTGGGTGGTGACTTTCTGTGTAACGTATGCTTCGAATGCAGGTATATAACCAATGAACTTTGAATGAATTAAACAAAAAAGCAAAGAACCCAATTCAGAAGTTATTTCTGTTTCTAATTTCTTTTTCCCTTTTTTATTTACTGGATCAAGGTAAACCTTTTTTGTACTTTTTTAACCGGATTTCTCGAATTCATACTATAGATTGTCTATTGTAGGGTAGTTCGGAAACATGTATGGAATGTATGGTTATGCAAATGATGTAAAACCATACCAGTATGAATTTTTAGATTAATAATGAAAGTAAAAAATAAACAATAAAAAAAAATGATAAAAAAAAAGCCTAAGAAGGAGGTCTGGGGGTACTCGGTACCCCCAGAAAAAATTTTATATTAACATATTTATTTTATTCATTCAAAAAAGCGGCTTCCACGTTATATACTTTAATCATCTATTAGAAAAATATTACGTATTATTTACAATTCCATAAAATTTCAAAAATAAATAATGATTTTAATGTAATATAATCTATTATACTTTAACTATATAAATTACAAATATAAGGTTAAACTGATTTGTTTTTTTCGTACTAATCTGTTTTTTTGTGGTGATTAGTTTTGCTAAAACTGAGATTGATCAGCCTAATATCTATAATCAAAAAGGAAATTTGATATTCACGAAAAAATATAATTTATATAAATACAAGCCGAATTTATTTTTTTAAAAAAAATTTCTTTTCTTTTTATTTAAAAAATATAAAAGAATGAATATAATAAATGCTCAAATGCTTAAAAAACTTCATAAAATATGGTAAGATATCAAAGTTTATTCTTTTTAATTATTAAATCTTTGGCCGAATATATATTTAATAAGTCTTATATTTAATTTACACATTTTACAGACATTTTTCAGAATTTACTATAATTAATTTAGTTAGTAAATATAAAAAAGTTTTTTGAGAAATTTATAATTAAATTGATCACAAATTCATTATTTAATTCGCTGAATCTTTTTTTACTTAATATGTATTCATACCGCTAAATCTTTTTACTTAATATGTATTTATCATCAATCATATGATTATACTGTGCTAATGTCAATAATGAAATAAATTTATTTAATATATTTAATAACCAAGTATGGATAATTTCTCAGTATGGATCTAATATATACCGGTATGGATTTTAATCCATACTGGTATGAATTTGCATCAATTGTAAAACCATACATTCCATACATGAAAATCCATACCATTCATGAATACCCATTAATTATTTGTGTTATTCAATTATAACGTAATTTTTTCCACACCTCGGCTGATCGACTTATTCAGGAATCAATGAAGAGAATAAATTAGTTTGGTAAATGAATATATTAGAGAAGCATCAGCAATTCTGGTCTCCAGCATGGCATCTTGTACTATGCTTATTGCAGTAGTGAGGGCAAATTACAAGGTCATTTACTTTTTTTTCAAATGACCTTGGTCATTTTGACTTTAAATTTATAATAAAAGTGAAGTCATTTGAGGTCATTTGAGGTCATTTCAAGGTCATTTCAAGGTCATTTGCCAACACTGTATTGCAGTGCCTTGACAAATATTGATTGAATCATGATTATGCAAATGATGAAGAAAAACAGTTGGAACTATTTAATTTGGTAAATGTTATATATAATATAGCGTAGAACTGGAAGATTCGGATGATGTATTTGAGAACGAACATTATTAAGGAACTCAAAAAACGCATAACTTGAAAAAATGTACAGTACAATCAGCAGGTCTGTTTCAATAAAAAAAATATTTTTTTTTTTCGAAGGTATTCTCCTTTCGCCAAGAAATCGTCAGATACTTCAGATAATATATCTTTTCATTTTCTTATACCTGTAGAATATAATGAAAGTAAAAAGAGATTAGAGGACAGTATCGGAAAGAGAAAAAACGAAAAATTAAACAATAAAATAAAAAACTACTAATATCAAAAATGGGTGTTCAAAGGGTTTGTTGTTTCCTCAAAGAAAGGCGTGTGAAAAGAGACCAACTCCTCGAAGGAAACTTTCACGTGTAAGGCAAACACTTCTAAGAGGATGGATAAGCAAATCCTAGGGAGCGTCTGTATCCTAGTACTAAACCGTCGCTCTTAGCTTAATACTAAGGATACCACCAGAAAATGCTTCTCTTTTTAAAGCTAAAACCTATTTACTAATCACATCCTTAACAAAAGCAGTTAAGAAGTAATGTGAGAGTGAGGACACGATCAAAAGGACAGAAACTAAAGGGAAGTGATCACTATTTAACCCAAACAATGGCCCTTTATCACCTGCCTAGACATCGTTAAAGGAGAAATAAAATAAAAAAGATACTTCCCATAAATAATTGCCCTACTATCCGTATCCGCTACAAAGACCCTGATCTGTGAAAAGTTAACATTAAGAAACCACTATCTGTTGCTGGAAAACTATTACAAATAAAATTCTTGTCAAAAGCGTGAAAAATGTTGGAGGAGCGTGTTTATAAAAACAAATTAGAAGCAGAGGTTAAACTGCACGGTTCTGTCAAAAGAGAAAGAAACGACCTCGTAAGTTTAGCAAAGATGGAATGGAGAATACGAGGAGAAGAGAGGGAGGGGAAGAGGGGAAATATGCTTAAAAGTTTGAAAGTTATGGTTCTTTTATAATGTAAAAATGATGTAATTCAGATCAGTCTGTATAGATATTTTTAATATACTATTACTTAATTTAGCAAGTATTAAAAATTTATCCACCTCACCTTTAGGCTAAAATATTTTCAAGAATTGCGCTACATTTTGACGCATTACTTAATTTTTATTTTTGAAAGGAAACAAATACTATAACTTTGAAACATATCTCATAATTCCTTCCTTCAAAACTTCTACTTATTAATTTATAAAAAATATATTGAGATGCATGAATTTTATATTATTAATAATATAGCTATTGCATACTATAAAAAGCAAAATACATAAATCAGAAAATGTGGATTTATGAAGTGAATACATTTACGGTATTGAAACATGAGCTTTTTGAATTAACATTACCCTTAAAATGAATTAATTCAAAAATAGATTTTTTTATGTTAGATTGTTAGATTTGCCAATTATATTGTTTATTAAAATATAATAGTTAATTATTAATTAATTATTTTCTGCATTCCAATGTACAGATTTTATTAATGTTCAGTTTTTTTTATTGATGTTCAACATCTCATAATTCAAAACAAAATCAAACTAATAAATTTTTAGACTTTAATAAGAAATTCAATTATTTCGACATAAAATTTTCTCCTAAATTATCCATCCATACTTCTCATCTGAAGGTACCCACCCCAAAAATAATACCGTACCAACTCGACTTCGATCTCGATCCATCAATGATTTCTTCTAAGGTGATAAAATAAATTCAACTGAATTTGTTTTATATTATAAGAAAGCAATGTTCCTTTGGTTAACTTATTTTTTCTCCTAAATGTTTTAATAAACTTTGCGAACTTCCGCATGTGGAATCCGAATCAAACTCGGAATAAAATCTTGTGAATGTTGATCTTCAGCAAAAAAATAAAAGAAACTTAAAATCTAAAAATCTATATAAAACAAACCTTTGGGCTTTATTTCTTTGCAAATGCTATAAAAATATTGAAAAATTTAAAAATAAGTTATTCAACGAGAAAATATGGGAAGCAGTCACTAGAAAAGGGAGGAATCTAAATTTTGGTCAATTTTATTTTATTAAACCACATGACTGATCTCAATAACGTCATATGTATACTTAATAATTATCTAAATTTTGCTATAAAATCCAATTAATCGAAAGTGTAAATTTAGCTACAAATTTTCTCTCAACACATCTCTTCGTTAAATGGTTTGGTTTTAAAAGGTGTTCTGATTGAACGTTCATACAGCAATATTTGATCCAAAGATTTATATATTTTTTTCATAATCAGCTAATGTACATTTTTTTAAAAAATAAATAAATATTAAAATTTGACCTCAATTAAATTATTTTAATGCAAAGGCTCTATACCTACATTTGAACTATAGTAAAAAGTTAACAAAATACATCATTAAATTTCCACACGAGCTTAATGTACTTAGCCCACAACTTGTAAATCAATTTATGAGGAAATTTTTGTAGTAATAATTTTTTTAATGTTTTTCCTTAAATAATTGTATTACATAACATAATTGCATTATTATTTTATTGATTTGGTAATTTAGTGAATGAACTATGGAGATGATATGCGCCTCCGCAGATTTATGAGGACTGACGGAATTTAAATGATCAGAAAAAAACAAAAAAAAAAAAAATAAATAAAATTATTTTTTTTCCAAAATTTATTTGGACATAAAAAAATTTAGTTAACCGATTGACCCATCTTTAAGTTTACAACAAAATCAACGTATCGTTATGTTTCAATCGAAATATGGAAAATGTAACGAATGTAAACGTACAAGAAAACATTTAAACGATCAGTATTGTCATGTATGCCAAAAAGCAAAGGCAATATTTAAACCAAGTGGAAATCTAATTATTGATAAGTTTATAATGTTTACGTTAACCAATGATAAAAAAACAACCGGAAGAATGGAATTTGTTCCCTATGATGGATTCAAGGATATCGAATTTATTTCCGAGAGAGGATTTAGTAAAGCTACCTGGATTGACGGTCCAATAAATTATTGGGATAGAAAAAAGAGCGAGTATAGACGTATTAGTCAAATGAATGTTACTCTCAAGAAACTTAACAATTCCGAAATCATCAATGAAAAGGCGTTAAATGAGGTATAGTTACTTATTCTAAACAGTATATTATAAAATTTAATACAAGTAATACAAATCACATAACATTATGAATTTATTATTTTAGCTCAAGTTGTATTATGAATTTTCTTTATGTTGGAAATATAAAAATATAAAACCAAGTAACGCATTTTCAGATCAATATAATTATGTTACCAAATATTTTGGACTCACTCAAGACCCCATTACTAAGGATTATATGATAATTACGAAATATTATGAAACAGGAGACCTAACACAATATCTAGCGAAGAATTTCTTCGAACTCGAATGGTCAGATAAGTTGAAACGATTGAATTACATTAATGATGGGCTTAAAAATATACATGATGTAAATATTATTCACCAGGATTTTCATAGTGGGAATATATTTAATTCAGGTGAGATTGCTATCATAGCATTTGAATCATCATCATCAGATGATGAAATTTATGGGATCATTCCTTACGTTGCCCCGGAGATTTTTCAAGGTAATAAATACACTAAAGCTTCGGATATATATGGCTTTGGAATGATTATGTGGGAATTCTTGACAGGTAGAAGGCCTTTTTGGGATCGAAGTCACGATGTAGATCTTATTATTGATATTTGTGATGGTCTTCGCCCTCCATTGGTCACAAATGCACCAGAAGGTTACATTGAATTGATACAAGAATGTTGGCATCCTGATCCAAATAATAGACTAACGGCCGATGACATAAAATCGAAAATTGAGAAAATTATTGATTCAGAAAGTAGTATACAAACTAAAATTTCAGGTTCACCAGATATTGGACCTATATCGACCAACAATCCTGGCGCTATATATAAAAGTAGAGATTTAAGTGCAATGATAAAATCTGCCGAGTCTACAAAAAGTATGAAATGAATAGTTAATTTTTATATATATAACAAGAATCCATTCAATATTTTTCGTGATGTCTTACAAAACTGACATTGCCTTTACTAATAAAAAAATTCATTTATTCAAGGTGAACGTAATTCAATGGTAAAATTATCTATTTTATCATAATTTAATATATTTACACAAAACTTAGCGGCTAATAAAGTTTTATCATGTTCTTTAGGTTATTTGACAAAAGAGCTCAAATGGACGAATCTGACGATAACAATAAATGAATAAATAATTTTCATGATATCGATAAATGATTTCTAATTTATACACAATGGTTTAAGCGCAGTATTAGTATTGTTATTCCACTTAGAGGTTGGAACCGGTTTTATTTTAACAAACCGGTTTTAAACACTTTTTTAATTTGAAACCCGAATTTAAACCGAATTTATATAAAACCGATTCAACCGGGCAGGGATTGGAATCGATTCTAAAAAGTAGAATCGATTAAAGAATCGATTATAAGATTCGGTTTTCGATTTCGATTAATCGATTCTAATCGAATTTATTTTTATTGAGAAATGGTTTTTGATCATAATTTTAATCGGAACTAGGGATTGGAATTTTTGTTTAATCGATTCTGATCTATTTTATGACTTTATTTAATTAATTTATTTTTTATAAACTTTTTTTTAAATTTTTTTTATTTATATTTTTATCAAGGATATGATGTAGTTTATTTCGTCTTTGTTTTCTTTTTCGTTTTTTTTTTTTTTTGTTACGATCGATTTTTTTTATTTCTTATTTTCTCAAATAAATTTAATTTCACGCTTAACTTTTTTATACCACACACTTACTGCAAATTCACAAAAAAATTACAAAAACTTCGAAGGAAAATTTCTTTAAAGTTACACAATGAAAATAAGAATTTGAAGGAATGATTTCGTAAGGATCTAAGTATATTTCTACATTTTCTACATAACATATTTGCATGAAATAAATTAAAAAAAAAAAAGGGTCACGAAAATTGGATCATCCAAATAATTAATTTTCTTTTATAAATATAAAAAAAAAATTTTAATGTTGCATAATTATGTTAACATAACATAAATATCATATTTTAGAGTTTGATTTTAATGCATAAACCGGTTCAATCGGTTTCATTACGTTTTTTTCGCAATAAACCGAATTTATTAAAACCGGTTTTCGAATCTGAAAAAACCAGACCCGGCAACCGGTTTAAACCAAATTTAAATCGATTTACACCAAGCTGGTTCCAACCTCTATCTGACGTAATATCACCCAATCCACCTGTTATCCAAATACATTCATAATTTATATTCATTGTCATTTTCAAGTTCTTTTATATCTTTAATTATAGGTTTCAGAACATCCTCACAATCTGCGCCAGTAGGAACAAATCCCAAAAGAAAATGATTTTTAAGTTTTTGGAGTAGATTCCTCCTATAGCATTATATGCGTTATGAAATAATCCAAATTTATCGATATATATATAAAAAAAATTTGTAAATATGTTAGAAACGTGGAGAATCTTGAATCTGGTCTGGATATATTTAATCGGATGTCGATGACGAAAATTAATTGGTCGTGTAATCCAAGTATCATTGTTTTATATATAATTTCATAAATAAAATAATCATAAATTGCTAGTAGTAATAATAGTATTGTATTATCGTTGGTTGTGATACGTAATAGTTATTTCACGGGATATCAACGAATTTCACGGCGCAGCCGTGAAAATCATGATATTCATGGAAATTCCCGTGAAATAACTATTTTATATCACGGTTCCGTATATCGTCATATACTCATTTTTTTTACTTCAATAAATTTTTGTTAGCATATCCTTTTTTTTCCAATTTTTTTTTAGAATTTTTTCTGCATCAAATATGCCCTTTTCAGGTTTTCAAATAGCAGCTAGTTTAATTTCTAACGATTCTATTACAAACAATATTATATTTCTCAAGAAAAACTTTCTATTATCGTGAAAAAGCAAAAGTAAAAAAAATACTGAAAAATCTATTAATAACTGGACTATGAAATTTGAAAAAATCGTAATAATGACTGAACTTAATAATATATCTCAGCTTCAAAAACAAATTGTAGAATTTATCTTTACAATAAAAAAAAAGATGGCAATTAATATAAAGCAACATCGGTTAAGCAACACCTTCTTCATCTTTCACCTATTTCACATATTAATTTGTATGATATACAGTATGGCAAATTACATGATCTGCAAGAATATGGATTTGGCGAAAAATCTCAATAAATCCAACAAATTTCACAACATCCTAATCCTAGAGTTAATTCAAATAATCCTAAAGCCTTTTATATCGTATTTTTCGTTTATCTATAATACTAGTTATGCGTGAAGGTACATTACATTATCAAGAAATTTCTTTAAATTCAAATCTTTACCAATATTTAATAATTGTACTTTTTTGAATTTTTCTTTTTATATTCAAAAATAGGTTATTAAAATTATTTTATGTATGCTATATTTTATAATAATAATTTTAACGTTAATGTTATTAAATTAACTTTTATTATATGATTTTTATGATTGGTCAATTATGCCGTCACGAAAATTGATTAGGAACCGTGGTGAAATTTTCATATTCATTACCGTTACTAAATTAGTATTTAAATGTTTACTCCTAATAACTTGTTATAAACAGTGGAAAGAAATTCCAATGGTGTATCGATGAAAATTTCAACTCGGAAGTGTTGCTAAGGAATAAATTGTATTTTTGTGGCGTAGCACCTACAGTAGTTCAATATTCTTGATGACAGTCCCTTCTGTCGCATATAGTCTCAATTCATAAATTAAAGGTAAAGAATCAGAGTCGGATTCAAACAATTTTTTATTTTATTAATTTAATAAATTAATGTAAAGTTCTCAGTTACAACAAATAAAATGAAGCACTATGTCATGTGAATGTTTACAAGTTTGTCATGCATGAATTTGCCTGTCAAAAAAACGCATTGTATCAGTCATGAGACATAATGATGCAGATACATGTGATACATTGATGTACATGTACAACCAAAATTTACATACCTAAATTCATTATTCACTTCTATAGCTAACCTTTGATAAGTTCTTTTAACGTCGGGCGATTCCCTTGAATAATTTGTTGAAATATAACTTCCAGGGATTGTCAAACCATTGTTATTGGTTCGTATTTGACGAATGATTGCTATGCGATATACTTTAAATCCGTTTATTGGTTGAAAAGGCCGCCTAGGATTTGTCGATGGTAAGAATTCAATGATCTCTTGAATCGTTATTTGAGGTGGATAAGTTGGACGAATGTCTGTACTGGTCTGTACAAGATTGTTCATATATATATGTATATGTATATTTTTATTTTATTTTGTTTTTTTTTTAAAAGACAATTCAACGGTGCTTTGAATGGAGGAAACCTCTGTGATGAAGCGTACCTTTTATATTCTCAAAAGGCCATAAGTTTGCGAAGCAAAATGGTATCACGAAAAAATCCCGGAATGCTCCGATCCTATGTGTTCATTTTTAGAAAGACCAATGGGTTTGTTTATTTGATGGTCATTCCTTTTTTTCATTTTGGCTTTAATTTGGCTTTAATTCATTTTTGATGCAACATAAAGTTTTACTTGTAGGCATTAGAATTTAAATTTCATGATGAAGAAATTTACTACGTCAACTTGATTTTTAAAAAGGGCGCGTATTCATTAAAATTTGATTTCACTAAACTAAAATTTCATCCTTAAACTTTAATTTCTATGAATTTATTTACCAACTTTATTTCATTATCACCAAAATTTATCCCATAAACTTTATTTCATTAAACTTTATTAATTAAAATAGTTTTCATTAAAATCGTACAAAAACTGTTCTAGTTTCAAACGAGAACTTAAATAAATTTCAACTTTATCAGAATTTCATCCCTCTAAGGAATTTTTTATTTTAATTCTTACAAATTCACATTAATTGACACTGCGTTTTGAGACGTCATATGACAGAAGCACACTTTTGACGAAGTAAATTATATAAAGTAAATGTATAGTTGATCTTTAAAAATGATCAATGCACGAGACGTGTTCTTATTAGAAAGTCACTCATGTTTTGTTTCATTTTACAAAATTTTTTTTTTTTTGGAGGGAGGGGAGGGTACACACAAGTCGCCAAGGATTTTTTTTTGTTACTTTATTTATTTTTGATTACAAATGTTAAAAATAAAAAAAAAATATGCAATTCTTGAATGACATTTTCTTTGCTTTTTTAGAAATTGGCGTAAAATCCATTGAAATGATTATGTGTGTGCGCGCATACATAACATCATTTGAGGTAACTTATATGTAAACAATATCTCGCTTGAACCGTTAAAGAAATAAATATTACAAAGAAATTCCAAGTATCTCATACTTTAGTTCAAAGGGTAAAAAAATCCATCTACAGAACCTGGTCCATTAATACACATTATTAAGCTGATTTTTTTTTTTTTAATTTATCCAAATTTCAATTTTTCGTGACTTGTTCAACTCTTTGTGGTATTTGTCGATGGACAAAGCTTTTTTAAAGTTAGGTTTTAGGGAGCAAAAAAATTCATTGGTTCGGAACACTGTTCCTTTGTACTCGTTCCACAGGAGCACATGTACAGTAAATCGCAAAAAAATTAACATTTTCCGAAATGTTTACAGTAAAGTTATGTAATTTTTCTTTTAATTTAAACATTTAAGGATTTATTTGTTGTTCTGATTAGTTTACTCCCGAATGATTAGGACTCTTAATTATATAAAGGGAAATTTATAGTTTATCAACATCTTTTATTAATTTTATTTTTTTTTTTAAAAAAAAAAAAAACTATTCAAACTATTCATGTTGTTTACAAGGTTTACAAACAATAAAAAAAATGGCTTCAAAAAAAACCCCCCGAGACTCCTACTATAAAGAAAAATTATTAAAATAATATGAAGATTGTATATACAAACCGCACACACACATATGTATAATCTTTTTTTTTTTTTTTTTTTTTTTTTGTCTTTTTTTTTTTATTTTTTTTTATTTTTAATAAAGGAAAAAACGTTTGCGTGCTCATGCATGCCAATTAAATTGCTAAGACTATAATACATTGATATTTATATTTATAAAATTTTCAAAATATAATGTCATAAAATATCATTGTTTCCAAAAATCAACCCCTTTGAAACTTTGATAATATTTTGAACGTGTCTAAATCGTTCTTCTAAGTACTCAATTCTACTTTCATATTGCTTTGCTTTTTCTTCTAATTCTTTGGTTTTTTCAACTAAATTTTTATTTTGCTGAAACAGAATATTTACCAAAAAGGGATTATTATTATTATTATTATTATTAAATTGAGAACCCGCAAAATCATAGCATTCGGGAGGATTTGGCGATTGTTGATGAAAACCAACGGATTGTGTATAATCGTTAATGAAAACCGAGTCCTGCGGAGTTGGCTCAAACATTTCTCTGGTGGTATTAAATTCATAATTCAAAATAGAATCATAATTAAAATTATTTTTAATGTCAATGAACGCATCTGAAGTGGCGAATTCCAGTTCGATCATCTTCTCTTTAATTGCAGACATGTGATTAAGCAAGGTACATTTGGATGAACTTTTTGATATAAATTGATCAAACATCATTGATTTATTAAGTTCAAGAACAATTTTAATTCTTTCCAATTCTTCAGTAGTAATTATTCCTTCCATATCATGTAATTTTCTACATGATTCTGGAGTGATGGAGAACATTAACCGCAGAAATTCATTGATTCTCTCCTTGAGGCTGCAACTTTGATGCAAAGAAGGTTCAGCTTCAAATGAAATCCCATTGGTTAAACCTGCAAAGTAATCCATTGTGGGATCATGATCGGGAAAAGATTGGTTAATATCCATGGGCAGGGGTAAGTGTGAAAAACTCGCACCAGGCGAAACGCTTTCTGGCGAATGTTGTGAATTTGGTGAAGCATCATCTTGGAGTTGTTCGATGTAATTCAAATCACATTTGTCATGATATATAAATCGTGCTTTGGAATTGGCAAGAAATTTTTTTTTGGCCTCGGATGATAATTTTCTATAAAAATCTTTAACCTCTTTACTTTCGTTTTTCCATCTAAGTCCGACAAAGTTAGAAATTTCTGACAAATCTAATTTCATTCCAAATAATTTTAGTTGCTCCGTCCAAACCAGTCTATAAATAAGGAAACAGTTTGGTACCTTTCCAGGTTTGGAACTATTGTTTCGAGATCTTTCCAACAAACTATCAACGCTTATACTTGGCGGGAAAGGGATGATCATCCTATGAAGGTAGTTCTGACTTTTGGGCATTTTAACGCGTCTAATGAAAGTATTGTAGGTGAGGATTGTTAGTGAGTGTGATTATTATGTATTATTAAAAAGACAAGGGCGCAGTATGTGATGTCAAGATTGTAGGCTAGTTTACGGGAGACGAGACAATTTTCAGCAAGTCGTCCTATTTTATAACTTTTTTTCTTGTCGATTATGGTGTAACAGGTTACAAATATAATAAGGCAAAATCTGCTTTAAGACAAAAAGATCGACGACATATTTCCCTAATTTGTTAGCACCTTATTTAGGTTGGTACAGTAACAAATAGTACAAAATGCTATCCTTTCAAAAAAAAATTTTATATTATGTTTACTATATTTGTTCCCTTTAATGGATTTTCATTTAGTTTATCCATCCACCCTTGGAATGTTCGTAGAAGCAACTTAAATTTCTTGAACGAGTCACGCAAATGCAGCCCACTTTTGGCGAAGTCGTAAAATCATGTTACGACATCACATATTATTAGTTCAAAAAAATTATTACAATTGAAAGGATTAGTACTTTCAATTTGTGTTACAAAAAAAAATGGGAATTTTTAGGGTTTGACGACGAGTAAATAAACGTCTGTTCTTTGTTTGAAATAAATTCTTGATGAAAAATTTTTTTTTTTTTTTAAATTAAATTCACGGGGTTTCACATTTATGATACTTTATTAATAAGTTCATTTATTTATTATATTTATTATGTAAAAAGATTTTAATTAATTTGATAAAAATTTTTTTGTACTATGGCAAAAAAAACAAAGCATCAATCATTACTTTATTCATGCGTAAACAGGAATCGGAAATAAATGTATTTACTCCGAAAATGTAATGTAAATCATCTTTAGGTTATTCCATATTTGGAAAGTTGTTGAAAGACTGTAAAAAAAAAAAAAATGGGTCATGAATATTAAAAAAAAAAACCATTCCTAAAATTATTGTATTTTAATTGAATTATTCCTTTTTATTAATACATAAATAAATAAAAATAAATATAAAGTATATATTACGATCAAAGACGTTTGATTATTTTTTATACATGATTTGAATGTGTTCCATTATTTATTTGGTTACCTTCCAATCAATGGATTTGTTGTAGTTCTATTTGAGGATAGTAAAAAGTAAATCAAAAAAATGATGTGCAGGAAAAAAGGTCGTGCAGTGCAAATCCTCGTTAACAAAATGAGGGAGGGGGAAGTACCCATGAATTTATTCTGTTCACGTGATGATGAGAATTTTTTTTAGATTAAACTTGGGAATTTTGTTTCATTGGGTAAATTTTAAGAAAAAAATTTTTTTGACGTTATTCATTAAGAGGAGAAGAAAAAACGTTATTTGATTGTCAACCCACTTTGGTAATAGTTACGACTAACTATGAGTTCAAATCCGGTATACTTTCATATTACTATGAAACATCAGTAATCTTATCAGTAATTCTTGATGTCGTAATACACCAACAAATCCCCTTTTATGGAAGCTATGGATATAAAATTATTAATAGAGCAATAATCAAGAAAAGAAATCAAATATACATATAAATAAAGGGTTTCTCTCGATTCAAAAGGTTTCAATTCAAATCCAAAATGTCATCATCAGAATCAGAATCAAATCGAAATCGTGAACGTATTTTCCTGGATTCAAGTGATCCATCGATACCAATTAAAGTGTTACATGATTCTAATTTACCATCCTTCATAAAACTTCCATCCCCACCTTGCATAGATCCATACAAGTTGGTATTAAATAAAAATCATAAACAAAGCAATAATATGAATCTTATACCGAAAAGAGTACCAAACGCTTTTATCCTTTATCATAATGTTTTTATTGGAAGTGCTCGAAAAGAAGGTTATCATTTACCAATGACCGTTATCTCTTCTATGGTTTCAAATTATTGGAAACGTGAATCTGATATTGTTAAAGGTGAATATACAAGAATTTCCAAACAAGCTTTCGAAATAAAGAATCAGTTGTTTCCTAAAACTGTATCTGTGAAGAAGAAGGAAAGAGAAAAGTGGAATATCGTTACTTTTTCAAAAGAATCAAATTCAAATGATAATTCATCTAAATTAGTATCGGAAACTTTGGGAAAGGATTTACATGGTCAAAATGATGTCATTCAACCGATGATTCCAACTTGGAAGCGTCAAACATGTTTCCAATACACGATCAAGAATCAGGAAATTACATACATTCAGCATCTAATTCGTACATAACACTTAATAATGATAAGAACATTGGACTTAGGATTTATCATAATATTGCTACAAACATGTACGTTGATACATCGAAACATCAACACCAGATAAATAATAGCGCGTCTTCAGCTAATATTATAACAATGACGCTTCAGGCGTCTCTTTATTAAATAGTTCACAGCATTATAATTTTCATCCTTATTTCATGTAAATATAAATAATAAATTAAATAAAAGAGAACAATATTTATTTTTTTATAGAAATCATTTTATAGTATATCGTACGATGGTTTGCATATTTTATAGTTATTTATTGACTTTCTGTATGAAAAATATGGTATATACAGATCGAAAGGAATTTATTATAGCTTAAAATGATGCCTTTTGTGACAGGATAATGTGATAATTGCGAATTTTGTGATATGATGTGTGATGAATATTATGTGACAAATAGGTATCACATTCTAAGTTCTTGGACGGATAGGATGTGAAGTTTACTGATTTGAATTATCATCTTTTTAGATTAGATTAATCTGTAATCTAATCTGATCTGATCTGAAAAATCTATGTTAGATTAGCAAATTTTTAAGATAATATAATTTTTTTTTTAATTATATAATACTTTAAAAAGTTTATTAATTTAATGCAATTACAAATATATATATTTATATATATATATCAAAATAAAAAATAAATAAAATATATAATATAAAGAAAAAATAAAAATTATTCTAATAAATCTAACTGAATTGACCAATTACTAAACTTTTCTATTAATATATTTATTAGAAACAATTTTAATGATTACATTTTCATAAAAAGTTATATAAAATATTGGCATTTATTTAAAAAATCTATTCAAGTGTTATCAAATTTTAGGGAGAAATTAATCAATTATATTTAAGAAAAAAAATTAATTTAAAAAAAAAAAATAGAAAAATATAAAATATTAAAAAATTAAATTTTTATTTTATAAGACAAATATTTTTTTTTATAGTAAAAAAAGTTAAGATTTAACATTAACTCAAAAAATTTATAAAGCTTTATATCTTTTTACTATATGGGAGGTGATCAGTAAAAAAAGGGAAATTCAAAATATTTATTAATTTTAATTATTAAGCTAAATTTGTGTACATGATCAAGATCAGCCAAGTGACTCAATAATATAAATTTTGACAAATTTGGATTGCTTCCTTTTGACTAACCACTTTTCATATATAATTAAAGAGTCTTAACTTAAATTTCTAAAAATAATAAATATAATTACTAATTAAGAAAATTATTATAAGATATAATAATATTATATATATTGCAAATATAAAGATTTAAAATTTAAAAATTATCTCAATAAAAATAAATTCAATATTAAAATTAATTTATTTAATTATTTAATATAAATAATTTAAAAATATAAAAAATATTAAATTTATTTTATAAAAAAATTTTTATTAAAAATTTTATTATTATGGTTAGGGTTTTACAATTTGATTTAATATTTAAATATTTGGTTTGAAAATCAAATTAAATATAAATTCAAATTTATATTTGATTTAATTCAATCAAATTCAAATCAAAAAATGATTTATTTAATCAAATCCAAATTTTGATTCAATTCGATCAAATTCAAATCAAGTATTCAAATATTTAATTTGATTCGAATTAATAATAAAGCCATCTCTAAAGCTTCAGTAGTGGCTTTAACTAAGAAAACTATAGTAAAAAGCGCCTCTGCAGCTTTGAAAATGTATTTTTTACTAAGAAAACTATAACAAAAAGTGCATCTATAGCTTCAAAAATGCCTTTTTACTAAGAAAAACATAGTAAAAAATACCTTCGCAGTTTTGGAGAAAATTTTTACTAAAAACCTAGTAAAAAAATGTGTTTATGCCTTTAGAAACATTTTTTACTAAGAAACCTAGTAAAAAATGCGTGTGTGACTTCAAAAATATTTTTTACTAATAAAAATATTACAAAGCTAAGATGGCAGTTATTACTAAGATTTCTTAGTAAAGCTGAAGTCGCAATAGCAGTTATTACTAAGTTTTTTTAGTAAAACTGAAATCAAGAATTATTTTACTAAGTTTAATAGTAAAAATTTACCTATTACCAAACTTATTTTGTAAAAGCTATCTTTAAAATTTTTTAATGCAATTACTAATAATTTTCTTAATTAAAACTTTAGAATAACTTTAT
>CAMKVN010001080.1:0-20966 GCA_946474995.1 Funneliformis geosporum | reverse complement strand
ATATTATTAGATTCTTTATAATAAATTTATTAAATAAAAATTAAAAACATGAATTAAAATTGCATCATAATAATAATGATTTCAAATTTGTAATATATTTAATAAATTATCAAATTTTTATCATAATGATATCACATTGAGATGGAATCGATATTGATATTTATATCTTAACGATATCGATTCGATATCGTTATAATATTATTAATTCAATATCGATACGATATGGTTATAATAAATGATATCGAATTGAGGTCGATGCGATATTGAATTGATAATGTCGTGATGATAATGAATCGATATTGAATCATTATCACTACGACATTATTGATTCGATATCACATCGACCTCGATTCAATATCATTAACCATATTGTAACCTTATTGTAACCATATCATATCGACATCAAATCCATAATATCGATATTGATTCCATATCGATATGATATCGTTATGATATCAAATCGACATAAATATCATAACGATATCGATTCGATATCAAAATGATATTATTGTGATATCAAATTGATATCATTAGAATTTTAAGGGTTTCTGTAAAGTATACAATATACTGATTAGAAGTAAAAAATGCAATCAAAAATAACTTAAATAATATACTGTTTAGACGTAAAAAATGCAACCAAAAATAACGTATACAATATACTAATTAGACATAAAAAATGCAACCAATAATAATGTATATAATATACTATTTAGACATAAAAAATGCAACCAAAATTAATGTATACAATATACTGATTAAACATAAATTCTGTATTTTTTTGCATATGGAAAAGGACGATTTGCAGTATTTAATATATGGAAATATTTACAATATACTATCAAATCTTACCAAAAATAATGTATACAATATACTGATTTAACATATAAAATTTAACAAAAATTACGTATAAATTATACTGATTAGACGTATAATTTCAGTATTTTTTTGCATATAAAAAAAGATTATTTTCAGTATCTAGTATACAGAAATATTTACGAATTCATTATACTATTTTTCTACGTTTATTATATGTTTTTTAAAAGTATTATTTCTGTATACTTTCCTTATACATATTATTTATAGGGATTACCTTATTAATTTTTTTTTAAGTGCAATAGTTTTGCATTATCTTTTTTGAAAAATATATAAAATATACAAAAATTAGAAACCACAAATACTTCTATCTAAGATAATAATAAAACTAAACTAGATCAAAGCTGACCTTATACTTTTCTAGAATCAAACATAAAAAAGAAATTTATATTATCACCTTACAGTAAGATAACTAGAAAATGAAAGGACTTGCACCAAAAATTTATCTATTGGGATCCTAAACAGACTTTCTTATTTATAATTGATGATGAATCAAACAAATAAGTGGAAAAGCAAAATGATATCCAGAGGCTGTGGTGTTTGCGAATTTATTTGCATCAGAAATATTAACAGAGGATTCAAATTGTTTAAAAAGAAATCAATCCAAATTTTTTGAGTTTTTACAAATATAAAATGCATGAAATTAGAGAAAGCTACTAATGCTATAGGTTTTGAAGTGAAAACAGTATGAATCAAATTCTTATATAAGCAGGAACAATTCTTTTAATAAGATCGTAAAATGAGAAGAATGCAAAATTGAAAGTAGACCAAATATTAATTGAGACTATTTCAATCATAAAAATTTTGTTATGTAAAATCTGAAGTAAGAATTCTTAAGAATTCCTAATCAGTTCCTTCATTTTATAGTGAATAATAGGATGACTCAAATGTGTTAGAAGGTTTCATCATCTGCTTCACATCTAAAGCATAACCATAAGCTGTTATATGTCTGGCTTTGAGTATTTCTAATGTAGGAAGCATTTTTAGAAAACTTTACAATTACTTTTTCATAAGAACTGATGTCTCATAGGAAGTAACGCCATTAGCAATATTATTATTAATACAAAAAGTAGTAGCTTTCCAGTCTATTTTATTAGTTTGATATTTATAATTGATTTTAAGATTTAGGAAAGAATCTATAGTATTCATATGAAACTAATTTTTAATGAATAATCTGAGAGGTAAAGCAATAGAAAGGTTGTTATAGTGGAGAGTGAATTTGAAAGGAGTAGTTGGTGAGAGGTTAAAGCTAGTATATCCAAGCAATTCTTAACTAAAGCATTAGCTTGATCATTGTAAGGTATGTCAGAATGCATTTTGATTTTAATTAAAGAAACATTTAAGTTAAAGGTAATAATTATACATGAAGTTGAAATGAAAACCAAAAAAGTCGAAATGTTTCAACTTTGGAGGTCAAAGTCGAAATGAAAAGTCGAAATAGTCGAAATTACGTCATATTACATGATTTTTTATATATAGAAAAAACAAAAAAAAACAAAAGATATACAATTTCGGTCAATATCGCTCTGATTCATATGAAACAACTACCATTTGATTCCTCGCGACTAGACGAATCCAATAAGCTAACATTCATTGATTTTAGATCATCCCATCTCGAAATATTTGTGATCGTATTTCGAAATCCAGACTCCTTTATTTAAAGTAGAATTTATGGATTAATAATTTCGGCCGATAATACAATTGCGAGTATTTCATGATTGGATGATCCAAAATCAATGAATGTTAGATCATTGGATCTGTCTAGTTTAGAGGAATCGAATGGGGTTTTTTTTAACAATATAGTACTGTTATAAGTTTATTAAATTTTTTATATGCTATTACAAATACAATTAGAATAAAAATAAAATAAAAATAAAAAGACAAAACTATGACTATCTCACATGATTCTATTACTAAAAATTAGCTCAAATCCATTTAGATCATCTAATCATCAAAATTTCCTTCCAACAGAACCAAAAAATCCATATTTGATGATCAAGTTATCACAAAGAAATTCAAATGAGGTTATCAGTACCTATTAACAAAATCTAGCCAAGAGTTACCAAACTTGATAGCCAGGGTTATCTAAGACTTCCAAATCACTAATTTTGTATCAAATTTCTGAGAAAGAAGCCTGTTGATATGTGTGTGAGTTTCAGGAACAGCTGTATCTGGTTTCTTTTTCTTCTTTTTCTTCAATTTTTTAAGTTTTGACGAGATCCCTACGGACCTTTCCTTTTCAATCAGTTTATTACATCGAGAAAGCTAAATCATATCATGAAAAAGTTGAACAAGATGATTGGTGGTTAAGCCAATAATGAAAGAAGTGTGTACCGGAGCAAATAAAGAACGTAATAAGTAAAAAGTTTAGAAAGGATTAATCTTTTTGTTAGCAGATAAAACGAATCTGAACGAGACTGGAGATCAAAAAGGTCATGAAGCCGAGATTTTAAGGAATGAAATAGGGCTAGACAAACAGGATTTTTTCCCAACTTGTTGATAATAGTTTGCTCTAAAAAATTCCTTAATGAGGTTTGAAGATCAATGATGATAGCTTGGTTAGCAAGACAAGACCATAAATGAGCAATATCTTCTGCTGCATCATTGCAGGTGATACACTTCCAATTATTGTAGAAATCAGGGCATCAGATGATGAGTTTATTTAAAGTGAGGAGTTCTTCAACGAGTATTTTAGTTTTGAAGGCCTTCTTATTCCTTTGAATAAAAGTTATCATAGTTGGCGTATCATCTTATAAGTTATAGTTTTTGAGAGAAAGAGGCCAATGTATCAAGGAGCATCTTGTGAGATGTAATAGAGAGGCATTTCTTTGCAATTCTATAAAGAAGGAGAAGTGCTTGGCAGAATTGAGGTCTTTCCAGAATTTTCTTAAAGAAAATTCAATTGGAATATTATCGAACTTCATCATCAGTTGCAGGTCATCTATGGCAGAGTAATCGAGCTGAAAAATAGGCTGATTGCAACTGTTCTTTGCAAAAGTATCAGCTTTATCATTAAAAAAGTCCCCAGAATGTCCTTTAATTTTGACAAAAGTGATGGTCAAGGATAATTGTATTATAATGTGCTGCAGTAAAATCCACGCAGTATAATTGAGAATCTTCTCTCTTGATCTTGTAGTCAGAACATTGTTTGTAATATATTGATCAAAACCTTTCATTATAGCTTGACTGTCAGTGAAGATCTGGGTGGAGAAGTCAGAGGGCAGGTGATAATAGCTGAAATAATAGCGAATAACTCAGCTCTTGATGAGGAAGGATTGTTGATGATGATGCATTAAAGAAACAATAAGGGGAATTATAGAGGTTAGGACAAATCCAACCTATCTCTATAGAGCAAATCTCACTTAAAGCATTAGAAAGAGATCCGTCAGTATAAAATGTTGGCGAGGATAGATATTGTATGCTAGTAGTCAATTGAATGAGAGTATCTTGTTAATAGGGATTGATAATAATCTGTTTGATAATTTCAACATTCATAGAGGGATGCAGAACAACAGGAGGAGAGCTTCTTGAAACCTCTGTAATAAGTTGAGAAAAGTGGATGGTATTTTTCTTCTTTAGCAGGTACGGAAGGGACTGTAAAGTGTCTTTAACTGAAATTTTCAGAAAAATATTTACTTTGATTGGATAGGCTTTTGAGGTTTTAGTAATTGCAATGACAAGGTCAGAATGATAGCCTTGCACACAAGTTGTCAAAAAAAAGGGGAGCCAGAATTTCCTCCAACTATAAGGAGGATTATGACAATTATTTAAAAGCTCATCATTGTTTAATTCACATCCTTTGTATTTTGTGATAGCCCTTTCATTGTAGAGAGGCGAAAGATTATTATAGACATCAGATTGGATAAAATGCTGTATTACTAGATTGTTATGTGATTGTACTTTTCTGGCAATTCTTCCAATGATCGGTCAACTAAGCTTGGTATTAAGAGCAGTGATATATTCTTATTTTTTGACATCTATATTGATGTCTAAATTACGTGAATATATAAAAAATTATTGATACCAGCTAATCTATAATTTTGTAAAACTAATCTAGAAGAATCAGATTCTAAAACTAAACTACTGACTAATTTAAAGAAAATGGGAACATTATTTTTTTTAAAGAAATTGTTTTTGTAACATGATCTATTTATTAGATCTTCCCAATTAATCAAAGATGATGCTTCATTATCCAAAAATTGATCAAGAAATAAAAGAGAAAATTTGTTGATGATATATTGATGTTTAACCAAAGTAGATTGAGGTAAGATGGAATCTAATGAAATCGTATCACCTTTAATTTCATTTCTGAGGTTTTTGCGAACAAAAAACGAGATTTCTAGTCCATTTTGTTTTAGAAGACTAAGTGTTGCACTAATGAGATTATTTGAGAATTTGTTGTTAAAAAGTAAGTCCTATTTGACTAAGGATAAAACGTATAGTCTATTGTTTGATTGCAAACTAAATAATCGAATATTAGAAATATCATTATAGATGGCTTTAGAGTTGAATTGGTATGAAAGAGCTGTTGAAAATGCTTGCATTTGCTAATATCATAAATCATGCAAATTGTAAAAGTTGTTTCCTTTAAAGAGACAATCTGGGGCTGAGTAAGTGAATTTAGAGTTAGTTTTTACTAAACTTCAAATGGGAGCAGAGAGAGCATTGTATTCATTAAAGGATAGAGGTGTCGTTTGTAAATGGTACTCCAAAGTGAGTATAAGAACAGTATTAAAAATGTAAATCAATTATTTGTCGGTGAATGGTTTTGATTTAAGAATGGAAATAAATGAGGAGATGGTATCTTTGGTTTGGATTTTAACAAAGGATGATGAATTGAATATATTAATCCATACACCAAGAAAATGAACAAATCCTAATTTTGGACTAATAGGAATATAAAACGATCCAAATTTTAACTGAACAGGATCAGGAGAAAAAAGAGCATTAGTAAGTAGTCTGGATTTGTTCTTGTTAATAGCACCTCTTGTGAGAGAGTAAAATTCATCAGCTATTTCTAAGATATATTTAAGATCTATTTTGGATCTAACAATCCAATTAGCATCATCTATGTATCTGAGAGATGAAATATCAACGGAAAGAGATGATAAGGTTATAGTAGTCAAATCTGAGATCCAAGTATGATTTAGATTGTAACCTTTTTTATAGCGATCAATTTCACATAATAGAGAGTCAAAGTATATACACCACAGAAGGGGTGAAATCACCTCTCCTTGATCGATGCCTATTCTTACATCGTAAAAATCTGATAGACCATCTTTAGTGAAAATGGCGTTACAACGGTTAGTGAAAAGATTTAAAATTAAAGTAATACAATTTTCGGGTATTTTTATTCTTCTGAGAGCCAATTTGAAAATATTGAGATCGACTTTGTCGTAAGCCTTGAAGAGATCTTGTAAAAGAATTCAGATTTCTTTTTATATTCAACAGAGTCTTCAATAATCATATTCATTATTTTACCAAATAATCCATTATTGCCTTTGAGTATGTTGTGTTTGGTCATAATACGAGATAAACGATTTGTAATAATTTTGACAATAGCTTTTTTAGGTGATTCTAATAGTGTGATGAGTCTGGTTTTAGTGATATCACAATCCCAACTCATAGGCTTGGGAATCGGATAAATGTAAGTAGACTTCCATTCTGATAAATATCGTTTAAAGTGAAATACATAGTGATAAGTTTCCAAAAGAGAGATTAAACCACTGGATCTAGGTGTTTAATCATTTCATTGTGAATACCT
Organism: Funneliformis geosporum; assembly: GCA_946474995.1. NCBI lineage: Eukaryota > Fungi > Glomeromycota > Glomeromycetes > Glomerales > Glomeraceae > Funneliformis > Funneliformis geosporum. Next base: position 14,329 of record CAMKVN010001080.1, on the reverse strand, counting down.
GAAGGTCCTGAAGCTTTATCATTAGGAAGATGTGAAGCAACTGCCATCCATTCTTTAATGGTCAGAGACTGCATGATATTACTATACCAAATTTCGTCAATATCATCAATGGGCAAATTGTTTAGTCCAACGACCAGTGATAGGTGCAACTGGAAATGAAGGAATAGCAAAATTTTGAAAATGAAGATTAACGTGTTCCTTTATAAGCTTCAGGTTATTAATGAGGAGTTGATAATTATCAACATCATTGATGAGGAGACAGTCTAAAATGATGGTCTTTTTTGAATGACCAAGAGCTGATTGAATCATTTTCCCTGGAGCGGATTCATATTGTAAACATCATTACTTAATTTGATATTTAATTTTCAATTGTGTGAAAGATTCTTCTTCAATTCTAGCTAAAGCTTTGAGGTTATGATATAGCTATAGAAGAATACGTTTAATGAGTTAAACATTCGATGGATCAAGCATGTCAGGAAGATTGACAATAGGAAGATTGGTATCCTTTACTATTGCGTAGACCGAGAAGCAGTCAGTAATCCATTCTTGCCCTATTGGTCAGGTTATATCTTTAATCCTTGAAGCACAGAATTTTAAGAGGATTTTGTTTAACTTCTTCATTTGATCATAGTAGTTAACCAATTCTTTGGTTTGGGTTCCTTTTGATCTGCAAAAATCTAACGGATAGGAATGTTTTCTGTGGCGATGGTTATGGTAGCATTTCTGATTTGTTCCTATAGAAGATTCATATTTGCCAAAGAAGGGGTTAGCTGATCAAATTGATCCAACTGTTTTTTATAAAAGAATTTGTCAAATTTTTCTGAAAATATGTTCCATTTGTGATTGTCCATAGATGAGAATACAAACTTACCTCATTTACTGTTAAGTCGTCTAGCACTGGCTTCTTGTTTGGATTCGAAATCATAAAGAATGCAGTAACTATTCTATGGTCCGATTTGAATAGAAGTGGTTTTGAAATTCCACAATATAGGAAGTTAACCATGAAGTTTGATAAGACAAAAATACTTTCTAATCGACGAGGAGAACTGGAGCGTGTATTGTTATTATTAATATTGTTGAGTGGAAAAACGTAGGTATGATGTTATCATTGCTAATTTGCTGAAGATCTATAAGATTGCGGCGAAATAATCCTTCGATTAATAAGAAACGCCATTCCAGCAGTTTATTGTCATTGAGTTTTTGATGGTAAGAATCAATATCAATATTAAAATCTCCTTTGATGATAATTTGAAAGTGATTCTTGAGGCTATCGTCGACTAGCTGGAGAATCTTTTTTTGAAGTATACACCTATTATGCGCAGATGTTTTATCATGACAATTTGCATATATATAGATGCTGAAGACACGCAGTTTGAGATGTCCTTTGATGAAAAGGTCAACGTAAGTATATCTGGATGCAGAAGTGAAAGAGCTAACAATATATTTAGCCTATTTATTTGATATTAAAAGACCAACTACAGCGTAGGCCTCATATGTATCAGGCTTGCTCAAATAAGAAGTAAAGTCATCATCATTTTTATATTTGTAAAATATGGAGCTATTGTGATAAGTTTCAGTTAAGCTGATAAAATCCAATTTGTTGAGACGGCAATGTTCAAAAATTTGAGAGGATTTAACTGGATCATCTTTTCGGCTAAACTGAGGACGTTGTGTGTTGAGAATTTGATGACAGCTCCGTCTATAATTGTATTGACATAATTATTATCTATATGTGAAATGTTCATATCTAATTTCTTGGTCAGTTGGGTTCTTTGTGTGTGAAATGTTAAAATTTGATTTTTAAGAAAGGAGTCTACATCAACATTATTATTATAGATATTCAGGTTATCAGTATGAATATCTTTTGTCTGTGATTCGCCTGGTATGACTGTTATAAGCGTTGGGCAATTGCCTCATCATGATTAGAGAAATTAAGAGTTGAGCATCGAGTTTGGCTAAGTGGGCTTTGATCGAATTTAATTCTTGTAGTTTAATGAGTATAGCAGTCAATAGATCAACATTGTTAATAGAAGAAGGTGAATGAGACAGATCCTTGTTTTTTCCTTTTGAGGTAATATCAACAGAGCCATTGGGAGCAGAGTATGAAGATGCAGAGTATAAAGATGAAGCATATTGATCAACATTCATATTAACTCCTGATTTAGGAGAAAATGAGTTACGTCTGTTGTTTCTCTTATTTAAAGTTTGATAATGACCAGGAGTAGGCTGTTGAGCAGGATTGGTTGTATGACCTACTTAGGATTCTAGGTCGACTGTCCAATTTGTGTCCATTGTGAAGGATTCTAGCTGAGCAAGCTTATTGCATATCAGATTCATTTGAGAATGCAAAGTAAGCAATATTATTATAAAAGTAACAAGAATGGGCTTCATGAGGTCTCATTGATCTAAATGCGTCTGCAGATATAGTTTTATTTGGGAACCCTTTGAAGCCAGCAACGAACTTATTTCTTACTTTGAGTCCTTTAATGAAATTATCAATGTGTGCGCATCTCATGACTAGATCATTAATATTGTGAGCCCAAGCTAGGTTGAATTGGTGGGATTTGGTGAGTCTTTTAAAGGTGATAATTATATTACGAGAAGAATCATGACGATTTCTAAATTTATCTTCCAACGTTTCTATTGGTCCATAATAAGATAAAACTCACTTTATATGTTGGTGAGAAATCGTGATAGGACCCATTTTCAATCTATATATAGGCGTACTTGGGTTAGACGGAAAAGAAGCTCATGATTTAAAATGTTAAATGGTATATTGGGATGTGTTAATAGGACTTTATTGATTGCAGAAAGGAGGAGTTTTCTGTTATTAAAGTCGATAAAGATATTAACATTGCCGTTGTAAAATTTCCAATCAATGTTAATAAATCTGGGTTTGTTTGAAAAGCAAGTATTAATCAAACTTAGTTGATCAAATCTATTATTACCAGGAAGAACATTAGCTAGGACTGTCACAATCACATAACTATTATTATTATTAAAAGAATTGTTAGAAGCGTAGTTGATTATGTGATATAGATTATCTTTATCTAAGATGTTGTGATGCATTGTATTATTGATATTATGCATAGACGCGTCTGTATTGGTTTTTTGTGAATTAGGGAGTAAATGTTTATTGTTACGTGACAAATTATTATTTAATACGTTAATATTGTATTTACGCGATTGTTTATGTGATTGATACGTAGATAGATCAGAAACCATCAAATCTTGATTAAGAGGGTTAATAATATCATTTGTTGAGACAGGGGAAAATTGAGGAAGTCCTTTGTATGTGTTTTGAGAGGAAGAATCCATATTGTCTTCTTAGAGTAAATCCATTTCAGGAGAGGTAGTGTTAGCAATAGAGATAATATCATTGTAGTTTAAAATATTATTTACAGTATAGTTAATGATGTTTTTAGTGTCTTCTGTAGCAAAGTCGTTTGTTCTAGTTTCATATATTGTTAACGTACTAGTACGTGCTATTTGTTCAATAAAGTTTTTTAGGAGTTCAATTTTTTCTGGAAAAAGTTTATCGTATTTAAAGTTGAGTTTTCTGACAAGCCAAAAAATTTCAGGAGTTTGAAAACCTAAAAATTTTGCTATAGCCACGTCTCTTTCAGCGAGATATGGAGTAATGTTAGAAATAAGATGTAAAAAAGTTTTCGTATCTTTGGCGAAAACGGCACTATAAAATTCTAAAGTATTGGAAGTCATTGTTTTAAAAGTTATAAAAAGTGTTTTAATATTATTTGTACTTAGTTTGTATAATGAAAAAATTATTTTTTAAAATGTTTAATATTTTTTGAAAAATGGTCTAAAAATTTTGGGAAAGAGTTTGATGGAGGAATCGAGGAATCAAATGGTAGTTGCTTCATACGAATCGGAGCGATATTTACTGAGATTATACAGCTTTTGTTTTTTTAGTTTTCTATATAAAAATCATGTGATATAACGTCATTTTGACTATTTTGTAATTTTAGCCTCCAATAGTCGAAATGATTTTGACGACAGGGTCTCGTCGCCTTATCTTAGTTAGTAACAACTGATACTTATTGTAGTTCAGCCTTTGGCTAAGGCAGATCGTAATAATTTAATTTATAGAATTTACTGGTTCGATTATGGGAATGAATTTCATAGGATGCATACAAACTATGTACGTTGAAAATCACGAATTTGTAGAATATGGTGACCCTGAGATGTCTATAAGGTATAATGGTAACTACTACCAATATGGTGTAAGTTCACTTCGTCTAGATCCATACCATCCTGACAACAGGTAATGTAATAGATATTCTCACCTATCATGAACCAATTGAGTTTGGAAATGATAGTGGAGGCTAGTTTGTAATGAACAAATACCGCATCGTTTGCAAAGGGTACCTGTGATGGTAAGTCAATAGTAGGTACTATATAACTTGGATTGAACAAAAGAAAAGTCGCAGGTTATAGGTGATTGATATTGCACTATCTTCAATCATATTACAACTAGGGTTTGGAGGCCTGGGTTTGATTCTTGGGGTGATTTTAACGTATGGCGAGGCAACTATGGTGTAGGCTATCATCTTAGGTTGTTCTTGATACTCTTTCCGGTAGTTGTGATGAATGTGAATGATGGCCTGGTACTATATCTCTCTACCCTGATGGTTCATTGGTTTGGCAGTCTACTCAAATATTGACACTCATTCACCTAGGTTTAACGCCAATCCACACTGGTTTGAAATATAGCAAAGGGGTTAATAGTAGAATTGGATGTGTTGTAAGACATATCATTCTGTTGAAAGGTATGCATCCAAATATATTACCACTTGTATGTGTCTAGTAAAAGTATTAAAAAAAAATGATTTTGACCATTTTGACCATTTCGGATATCTGAAATGATCTATTTCGACTTCATGTATAGTAGTAATGATATTAAACAAATAATGCCAAAGATGTAAATTAAAGATTTTTAAAAAAGGATGTTATGAAAGTGATTACAAAGAGAAAAGTTGATAGTATTGAAATTGAGAGATGACAACTTGTTAATCTGTAAAGATTTGGATGCAACAGCTAACTGAAGTGATAATTACAGTCATAATAATAGTAGCTAGTTCAGTGACGAAAGAAGATAGAAATGAAGTTGTAAGTGCAGTAGCATACAAAACTAATCCTATTTAAAGAGAAGAAGAACTTAGATTAACTAGATAACCATCAGTATAAAATTCTAAATTTGTAGAAGATGATAACTGAGAACGAAGTAATAATAATTGTTAAGTATAAGGGTTCAGTATAAAGGATTCAGTAAGAGATGAAAATAATAGAGGTGAGTATAGAACTATGTGAAAAATGGTTTGAGGACAATTAAAGGTAATAAATTTCACAAACTCAAGATCATAAAATAGAGCGATAGATCAAGAAAAATATGGAACTAATTCAGTTTATTTTAATATATAGGTATCATAAAATATAGGTCAATAAGAAGAGAAAAGAAGCAACAATTTTCTTCTTTTGAATGCTAAATCCTTTGAAAATAAAGGCTAAAGAGTCATAATAATGATAGAGAAAACATTCATTAAGAAGGGTTTTATGATTACATTTTCGACTGATATGAAGTGTATGACATATACTTGATCATTGTCAATTTTTAAGAGATGTCCTAGGAATGGTTTATTATCACCCAAATTCCAACCCAAGATAAATGTATTTTTATATTTGTGTTTAATCAGAGAAGGAAAGTTATAGTTGAAAGATACAATATGAAGGAAATTAATTCTTATAATATATGAGAGATTATCTATGAGAAGTGAAGATTGAAGTGTGTCAAACTACTTAGATGATATAGCTGTATGTGAAATATCAGCATAAACTGATAGGTTGTGATAAATAAACATATAGTTTTCTTCAAAGTTAACTAGTTATTCCATGAAAAGTAATGAGTAATTTCTTAATTCAGTGATCATCCTTTTATATTAGTATGAAATAAAGGATTGAATGGATATAAAGCCTCCCAATATCAGACCAACTTAAGTGTTATTTAGTTGAAAAGATAGATTAAAATGATGCAAATCACATAAAAGACAAGAGAGCCAATCTTTAAATTTTAATGCATTATTATAAGGCCATAAAGCTAAAGGTGATTTATACAGCCACTCTTTATGTTAAAGTTTTTGCAGATGTAGGTTAATAAAATTACCCAACTAGCCTTTATCATTCATCATATAGAGGAGGGCTTCAATATGCAAAGTAAGAAACTATTGATAAAAATCTGTTAAATTATAAAAATTATGTGAATAAAGGATCGATGTTGGTATATCACATGATAATTTGAGCTCCTTCTTAAAGAATAATATAAATGGTGAAACATTAGTTTTACATTGTTGTTTAGTAAAGAATATAAGTTGAGAATATGAGGAATCAGAATATAATTAAATATATAAATCAACTGTTTGTTTGTTAATTTTTTGTTAGCTATGATAGCAATAGCTGATCTGATATCATTGGTTAGTAATTTGTTGGTAAATGATTTGTTAGAATTGAGAGAGATCCATACAACCAAATATTTGACTGAGTCATTAGTTGTGGGTGAATAAGTGTATTAATGTTATTAGTAGTTAATGATAATAGTTAGCATAATTTGTTATTATTGGTGAGAAGAACAGATTTCTCCTAATTTACTTTAATAAAATTCAATTTGTAAAAGCTATCTACAATTGTCATGATATTAGTTAAATCATCCTATAATTGTAAAATCCACAAAGTATCATCTATGTAGACCAATGTAGCTAGTTTAATGGAAGATGTTGATCATATAGAACGTGATATATCCAGTTTCTATTTGTGAGACATATTGTATCCTGAACTGAAATTATAGATCCTACATAAAAGGGGATTATAGTAAATACACCAGAGTAAAAGAGGAATAATTTCCTCTTGGTCTATTCCAAAGATGACTTTATATGGATCAGTATTCCAAAAAGGATAAAAATTTGATTAAACCTATTTCCAAACATCTTAAGAATAAAACGAATAAAATTGAAGGGAATATGCAGTCCTTCAAGCACTCTGACAAGCATAAATAAGTTAATATGATCATAAGCTTTGGATATATTCTGCATCAATACCCATAAAGCATTTTTGTTGATATATGTATTATATATGACATTATTTATTAAACGAAGAAGTTCAAAAGTAGATTTGAACAGAAGCCCAATGAAGTTTAATTCTTTAAGAACATTATGGTGAATGAGGATAAAGGATAGATGTCGATTTAAAAGTTTGATAAAAGCTTTTTTGGAAAATTCTTAAAGGGTGATAGGATGAGTATTATTATCATACTTCCACGATTTTTGCTTTAGTATAGGATAAATAAAAGCATGATTTTATCATTGAGGTAATGTGAAAGCGATCAGATAATAGTGAATTATGTATCACAGTGATTTATTAGTAAGTGGGTCAAGATTTTTAATTATTTCGTTGGAAACTTTGAAGGGTCTAGAGGTCTTGTCATTAGAAAGCGTGATGAGTATATTGTACCATTTGTTAACAATCAGTAGAATCATAAGGTTATCATAAATAGAACTGTTCAAGTTATCAAGTGGTTGATATGAGGAGAACCAATCTTCAGAAATAATATTATTTTCATGTAAAGTTTCTGTTACAAATTGAAAGTGATTATTGACTTCTTGTTTAACTTTATAATTTTCAGTTAAAAGATCACGTGAAGATGAAGAGTTATTGACACATCTATCAAGATAATTGTTTTTCTTGAACAATTTAATACGGTGTCAATCATTTTAGATGTGAGTAAAAGTAGTTATCTAATTGAGTTTCAAGGACTTGTTAGATTGATATGAGTTTAAAATTCTGTTTATGCAATTTGGATTTAATAAAGATATCATTATGTAACAAATCAGAACAAGAAAGTAGAAGAGCAATAGAAGGTAAAGGGGGCATCAGAATAATGTGATATCCAAATTCACATGCAATTTCATGGAATTTCTAATTCAGTTTGAAAGAAAATACTAGTTTTAATCGCAGATTTAAGTACTTTGTTGAATTAATTAGAAAATGAAGTTTTTTATATAATTTGGATAGAAGAGGGTGTTTCTTCAATTTATATTGGCCATTAGATTCATAAGATAGAATAACCTTATTAGCAGCTTTAATAATACATATTGTAAGAGATTGCAATAAAAGTTAGGTTTGGTTTGGTTGAGTGACATCGTATATTTTAGGAGATGCAGTTTGCAACTGTTTACTAAAGAATCTACCTTATCTTTAATGGAGTTCTATCCTTCATCATTTATTTTATTATAGTCGTAAACATCTTTCTTTGAAATATTATGTTTGTTATATTTGATGTTTAAAAAGTTTTTGATGGAACAAATAACTATAACTATAGAGTGATCAGATACATTTTGTTAAACAGTTTCAGTATAATACTTAAACAAATTACACGCTAGTTCTGGTGATAACCAATTAAAATTAATTTGAGATATTGAAGATGTTAAAGTAAAAGTCAAGTAGTCAACTCTTTTGTTATTATATATATAAGAGTAAACGAATTGAAAAGATTATAAATTTGAAGGGAGGTAAAGAATTCTAGGGCTCCAGATGGATTTGAAATGTGATCTATATCAGCATTAAAATTACCTTAAAGTATATAATAAAATTTTTTGTAATAGCGTGTTTTATAATAATAATCAGTTTTCTTTAAATCTTATCTCTTATAAATACATCTTTTGATGGTAAGTAACAATTAATAACTCGCAGTTTTTATTTATTAGTAAATTGCAGATAATACAGTTTAAAATTAAATGTTTAAAAACATGATTGGCTAAATAAGATTTTAATAAGATGCCAACTCCAAAACTAACATATTGTGATGGAAGTTGTAAACTGAAAAATCCCTGATATTTTGAATTGTATTCTTTAGCGAAAGGTTTAATATGATGTTAGCAGAAGTTAGTTTTTGTAATCCAATAATATCTAATGGTAAAGAAAGATAATATTCTAAGAGATTATATTATTTGGCAATGTTTGTGAAATTTCTAATCTTATGGGAAGCCAGTAAAATCAACGGAGAAAGTGTGTGTTTAAAAGTGGTAATAGAAGACTTGGATACATCTTGTACACTAATATTAGTCAAGATAGTATTCATTAAGGGTTTAGTATTGAGAAAGATCATTAATGTAACGTTCAATATCAGTATTGAATGTTATATTAAGAAGAAAAATATTGGAAGCATGTTCTTGGGTGAGTAGACCATTTTTCAATAGCACACTTTAGAATACTATGCATGATTGAACTAATATATTGGTGAAAGAACAAAGTCAATTTTGGTGTATTTTATTAATAGATTTTAATTCTTTTATAATTTTTTGTTGTTGGTTGATAGTAAATGAGAAGGAATCAATAGTTAGTTCAACTTCATTATCCATGTCACTAGCATTAAGATTACGTGCATCAACTTTTATCAGAATGATAACTTTAAAATTTAATTCTTTTTCTACTGATCCAATTTATTTAATGGTAAAAACATGAATACTCATCAAGATATTCATGTTTTCTTCAAGGTTATTGAACTGGGATTTGATAAATGCTTTAAAGTCATCATCATTATTAGTGTGTATAGAGATATCTTCTTTAGTTCCTTTAGAGAGATGTCTGTTGGGAGTGGGACAAATGGTGTTATGAAAAAGGATTTTATCATTCATATTTGAGGGATATCGTCAGATGATGATTCATATTGGAAATTGCGTTTATTGAAAGTCATTTATGTTGTTAGTTTGGATGTGATATAATTTTGTGATTTTAGAGGTAAATGTGATTATTTATTAGAATTGTCAATTGATTGTTCTTGTGTAATATTAGTGAAATTGACGTTAAGGTTTATTGTGCTTTTCAATTTTTTAGGAGGAGGTTTATAATTTGAAAACTGCATAGGTTGAAAATGTTGATATAAGTTTTATATGTTACAGTTAGCAGAATTTCTCTTACATTTTGAACAATTATTAGCTTTATGTTTTGTAAAGAATAGATTGCATAGAATTTAGTTTTTGGGTTTGTTCAGGTTACGTATTTACTATTAATAATTAGATTATTGTTACTAATAGCAGCCTCAAAATCATTAACAGAGGTGAAGTAGAAAAACACATGTTGGAGATTTCTATAATTTGAACAGGCTTTGAAAATAACCCAAGTGAGTGCATTAACTATTCTTCCAATTTTAGTGAGTTATTTTCCAGTAGTAAACCGTGGTAGTCTAGCAAGTTTGGCTGAATATTTGGATTGTTCAAGGATATCTGTACGATTCAAATCACACATGTATATTCTAACCATATTATTGATAATGAAAATTTTATAACATGTTTTTAATCCTTTAAAATTAGCATCTTTCGCAAATATAATAGTAGCCTGTTACCACATATTCTTTGTTTCTATATGGATACAGATGATCCTTTCAAATTTGGTAAAAATTGTTTTTATTCAGTGATCGGTGATATCTAGGGGAATCTTTGTAACCTTGATTGACCTTACAGGAAATATAAGTATGTGTTAGTATAACATCAAATGGTGAAAACATGCAGTTTTTCAATTTTGGTAACTGAACTAAGCAAGTATAATCTCATTTTTCTTTGTTTCAAAAGGAAATTTTTATAATGCATTGTGATTAGTTCGTTGGGTAATTAGCAAGATTCGCTCTGGGAAATGAATCATATTTGTCAAAGAATAAGTCAATAAAAAATGAAATTTTTGCTGTGATAAGGTTCCAGGAAATTTTTCAAGTGAAAAATATCCATAAAAAAGAAGATTTAGATCAGTCAAACACTTAAGCTGAAGTTGTATTTTTATCTAAAAAGTTTTTCAACATGTCTATACTTGTGTCAACATTGAGAGAAGCGGTAGGTGGTATTGTTTGACATGATATTCAAAGTGTTTTTTTCTTTGCTTTTTTGATGGTGATGGGTCGATTTCCATTATCATGACTAGTTCAGTAGTCTTAGAAATGCTTTGGTCTAATGAAATGTCACTAGTTTGGTTGGTGTTAGGTTTTTTGTTTGTTTTAAGAGGTGAAACAGGGCGTCTTCTTTATTTGTATTTTTTGTTCTCTATTATTTTGTGGTATTATAGTGGAAAGAGTTTTTTTTTTAGTATTACCTTATTAATTGATTAGACTCAATATTATTTTTAGTGCAATTTTTTATTGGCTAAGTATGTTTATTATAACTATTTTTGATCATCAATTACTCAAAATCAATTTATTAGTTTCATAACGCACTTTTAATAGCTCAGCTTTTACATGTATATTTATAGTGAGATTATATTATTAAATAAATATGAAGCTTCAGACATTTTAAAAGTATTATATAGGACAAAAATAGGGTTCTGAAACAAAATTCCAAATAGTACTCAAAAAAATTTCTGCCCACCTTTGAATCCATTTTAGCTATATAAAATTAATTATTGAATTCAATCATCTAGCACAATTTGACTTAAATCTAGATGATGTTATCAAACTTGGTTAGGAATTAGCCTATTTGATATCAAGAATTATAATGTATGATTTAATGATTCTAGCCAGATTTTAATCTCAAATATTATATCAAAAAAATTTTACTATTTTGTTTGCCTCTAAAGGAGCTATTAAAAATCAAGAAATGAAATGATGCGATTTGAGCTGGACTTGACATTGCAAACCCAATATGAATAATAACTTTATGCTATTCTGCTTGCCTCTAGAGAGGCCATCAAAAATCAAGGAATAACGTGATACGATTTGAGATAAGCCTGATTATACAAGTTTAAAATGCATAGCAAAGTCAAATAGTCTAACCAAAAAAAATTCACATAGCTAAGTCTATTCAAGACCATATCACGTAATCTGTTATAGTATTAAATTATATAATAACCTTTAACATGTAATAGACACCGCCTAGAAGATGAGCCAGTAGGTTTGCCACATATACTACATGATACATATTCTTTAGATTTCCAATGCTCATGATATCCTTCTTCACGCATGCAGGGCTTACCACAAGTCTTGCCAGTATTATACAAATATGGACAGGAATATTCTCCAATCATTTTGATATATAGGAAAATAATTAATTAAAGAGAAAAATTTGTAAAGGTATTATATCAAAGTTTTCTTTTACAATGAGTACACAAATTCAATTAACTAATACTAAGCCAACATTTCAAAATATCGAAAAGGCATTAATAAATGCTGTCAAAGCAATAATTCATTTTAAAATATACTTTTGAAAATATATAAATATACCACCTTTCTTACCATTCCTACCCATTCAATTTCTAAATTTTTTTTTTCCTTACTAATTTATTATTATCTTAATATTAAAATTTATTTTTATTTTCAATATGAGTCAAAAAAAATTAGTAAACATCCGCTTTCCGAAGTAGAATCTTCTGATGATAAAAAATGAAGAAATAAAAAACAAAAAGGCTGAAAAAGTAGTGAAAGAAAAGAAAGAGACCAATCTAAAGAAAAAAGACAATCAAAAAAACTGGTTTTGATTGATATCGTTCAAGAAAAGGATAATGATGATAAAAGTCAATGATCAGCATATACATTATTTGTTTATATGTATTGTTAATCAAATATTCTTAGTTAAGAAATTAACCGATTGTTTTATTTTTTAATATTACAGTAAACGCTTTACAGGACCAAATGAATGAAATTGCTAAATTGGTAAAAACAGTTATAAAGGCAAATAAAAAAAACTAAAGAAGAAAAAAAAACCAAAAAGAACCAATATATCAGAAAGTTCAGATACAGAGAGGCTGGTTCCTCAAAAGCTGCAGCAGTTACATCATCATTATCTGATAGTTCTGACAGTTCTGACAGTTCAGATATCTCTGATAAAGGAAAAAGTCTAAAAGGAACACCTAAAAATAAGAAGGCAAATAAGCAAACAATCGGTTAATAGATGATTACTATTTTTCTTACATTTCTTTATATTTTTAGGCAATAACGCATGAGAAATTACCACAAAGACAACGTATCAAATCAATTAGTAATAATTCTGACTAAAACAGTTCAGATCGATTCTCATCTCTTCTTTCCATCTAATTCCTCACAAACCTTATATATTTATTATAAAAGTATGGATAAGGAATTACGAAATGCATTAAAGTACTCATATTTTATTTTTTATTAGAATAATTTTGTCTAAATTATTTACCTGATTTACATTTTTATTATTAGTTTGAAATAATCGGTATCATTGATAGATTTCCTGAAAACCAAAGGTTAGATGTTAACAGAACCTTTGAAAGCTAACGAAAGTTGATTAATAACCATATGATATCAATTGTACAAAAATCGATCAATAAAAAAGCATTTCCAGTGTCAGACTCCATAATAAAGTGCATCATTTATGAACGCATCGATACCAAAGAGAAGAATTACTTAAGAGAAAGAAAGGAGATGAATGGAATGACTTCTAAAGGAGGAGGAAGCACGCTAACACACGTCATCATGAAGTAAGTAAACAGTCGATTAGTTGTTAAAATAACTTTTAAATTTTTTTTTTTAAAAAATATTAGAAACGAGAATGACAAGCAAGAACTATTGATAGATGTATTAGATTAAAGGACCATTTGATTGGAAAAATTTATAATGATGAACTCCAACTAGTTCGAACTGATAATTGAAATCATAGCCTAGAAGTTTCAGAAACTGACGATAAAAATCCTAATAAAAGAAAATCGTTATTTGAAAACCCAAATGGCGATTATCTACGATAAGTAATTTTTATTTTTATTTTTATCAATCAGGTTGTATTAATTTATCTTTTTTATTTCTAATAGTTGCAGTTGTTTTTGCAAAACTATGTGGATAATGAAGACTCTAAAACATCAAAAGCATGCAGAACTAGAAAAAGGATACATGATAATACCCAATTTGCGGCTGGTGAAAATGAAGCACTGGTAAATGCTCCCAAATGAACAAGATCTGGATACACCGAATCATTAAGGTCATTAGTAGAAAAACATATTTCACATCATTCTGAAAGTGATAATCAGGAATCTGATGATTCCAAATCCTTTAAATATCGGGAACCCATTCAGGAGGAAATTACTCAGGAGGAACTATTTCAGGAGGATTCTGATCATGAAAGGGAATCTAATAATGAAGATGAATCCAATCGTGAAGAGGAATCTGATAAAATAATGATGATAATAAAGGTAGAAGTAATAAGGAGAAGAGAATTAGAAGGAGTAAAAGTGTGGTATCTTCTGAGTATCCCTTAAATCGTAGGGTTTTGCAGGCAAATTTGCCTGCTTATTTACTATAAATTCTCTTCTGATTTACTTTTAT
>CAMKVN010001079.1:0-20967 GCA_946474995.1 Funneliformis geosporum | reverse complement strand
ATTAATATGTTGCAACTTTTAATGTTGCAACTTACGTTGCAATTAGTTTTAATCTATATATGTTGCAACTAATTTTAACTTATATTGTAACATTTTGTAAATTTGAAATCAATTGCTATATCATCTTTAGTCAGAACTCTAAGTAGATTAAAATAAACTCAACTTAAGTTATATTAACTATTAGATTAGTATAATGCTAAGTAATATTCACATATATAAAACTAGTAAAACTTAAAAAAATAATACAAAATGATCTTGTAAATTAATTTTTATTTATTAATTCTATTATATTACTATTAAGTTAAAAACATTTAATACTTTTATTTTTTATATTATTTTATATAAGTAAACTTTTTTTGTTAAATAAAATATGAATTGTATTTATATTATTTATATTAGATATAATTTTGATAATAAATGATATTATTTATATTTAATTAATCAAAAATAGTATAATTATTTATATTATGATTAGTATTATATAAATAATTATTTAACAAAGCAATATTAATTAAATATAAAATATATATACAATCAATATTCTCTATAATGAACTAATGTTTCCATTAAAAAAAGTTTGTTATATAAATTACTATGCTTTTTATATAAACCATTACATTCTTTATAATAATTTATTATTAAAATTTAAAAATTATTGAGTTTGTTATATTCAGAATTTGCTATAATAGGTTTGTTATAATCAGTTTTGACTGTAGTATTATAATTTTTTGAAATTTAAACTATAAATTAAAAAAAAATAAAATACTCAAAAATAAGCATTTTTATAATGAAATAAGATTACTCATTTTTAAATCATAATATATTTTATTAAAAATTAATATTTATTAATTAATTTACTATTATAAAATTTATATTAAAAGAATAATAAATTATAATTAAAATATTTAATATTTAATATTTTAAATTTTTAAATATTATTTTAATATAATATTTATATTAATAAATAATTTATAATTTATTATAATAATTTATTTTATAGTTTTTGATAAATAGAATAATAAAAATTTTTTGATAATCATACTGTATATAAATTTTATTAATAATATTAATAATTATTTTATTAAAAAATGATAATTATATATTACTTTTTATTGTTTTTAAGTAACTTTTTTTTACATCAATACATTTTTAATCTATTTAATATATTTTTAATATTTTTATTTAAAATAATGATTATTTATTTATTTAAGAAAAATTAAACAAAAAATTTTTTTTATATATTATCTCATTATCAAATCCTTTTTTTTATTCTATAAATTTTTTAAAATAGTTATAATAGAAATAATATTTGACTTTAAATTCCAAGAGATTTGATAGTATATATATATATATATATATTTTTTTTAGAATATATAGTAAATAAAGATACTTAAACTATTTTTGAGTTTTGATATGTTTGATTTATTTATATATAAATATTTTTACTTAAATTTCTAATAGGGTTTTCCTAAATTCAATAAAGTTTAAATTTAAGAAAAAATTGTATAATAAGTATTTATTATAAATTTGCTCGAATTAAAAATGCTATTCATATTATTAAGAAAACTGTGTAAAATTTATATAAATATTTAAATAATATTTAAATAATTTATGAAAAATTTTTTTTAGTTCGCATGCAAATTTGAAGAAAATTAGAATTATAAGAAAAAAATGTTTTTAAATTAAAATATATTTAACAGGTTTCACAATTAATAGGAAATATAAGGTTTGATGTGCGCGACAAAAGTCTTCGGAATAAAAATTTAGTTTAGAAAAATCTTCACAGTATGCATGTAGAAATTAATTTAATATGATTACGCAATAACCATTTTTATGTTTATTTATGCTACTTCATTCTCAAAAATAATACACAATATGGCTTATGATACTTTTGCACAACATCATACAATTTTAACTACTTATGGAAAAATGGTTCCTATCAAGAATTTATTGTCAATTTTGAAGAGACGTGTAGAAAAACATATTAATAAACTGTTAACAAAAAGAAATCGATTATTATAGATGTTTTTTTCAAAAGGAGTGAGTGGGTGGAATTCGAAAATGAAATTTTTATTTATTTAATTCGTAGTATGGCATCAAAATCAGGTTTACGATTCGATTTTTTGAGGGTGGTCCTAAATATTTTGATATGATCTCACGGTATAAATCCTCACGCTTAAAATATGAACATAGTGAGCACTAACCTCCTCTTAAAATAGTTTTCGGAGGAGCTTCCTATATGTGGGATTTTTCGCAACGCCAAAGAAGCTTTGTATGTGCATCGTAATATTGTTCTGCGGTTAGAACAAGTAATTGAGGGTGATGGTAATAAGATAAGCTATTAGTTAAGCTTAGACAAACTTTTACGCAGGACAATAAAGCATATATATTTAAATTTTCATATATTTTTAATTAAATTTCGAAGTGCAATTAATAAAAACGTGATTCTGATTACTTTTGTCGCGCACTGTAACTAGTATTTCGCTAAAAGTTAAATGAACTTTGAGATTTCGCAACCTCTTCGCTTCTACTTCAAATGATTTCATTTAAGTTCTTGCATCGGCATTACGAAGTGTTGTTTTTGACATTGGAAAATATTAGTAGGTATAAAAGCTAAAGAAAGAATGAAACCATCTTGTTAAGTCAGCATCGAGGGGTGTTGTGACATGTATGTAACCTCGAGTTTTATTTACATGAAACTAACCTTAACTGTTTCTTCAATTACCATATTTTCTCCTCGAATGGTCAATTCGTCACCCAGAAAAATTTATCGCATGTCTAAATTTGTATTGTACTTTACGACATCATCCTACATTTTATTAATTCGGTAAGTATAAAAAGGATTTTTTGCTGTATGAAATGCTTAAAAAAGGACAATATTTATTCGTAAAGCCACATGTAATGTAAGTCAAAAATATACTATTGTTCTAATAATATCAGAAACATGAAATCCCTTGCATATCAAGTTGGATACGTTGAAATTCCGTAAATTTTAAGTTAAGACGTTGTATTACTAGGCCTTGTATTCAGTTTCAAAAGAATTTTCTGACTAATTTTTATAAAAAAAAAAAGAAAGAAAGAAAGAAAGAAAGAGAGTCCATTAATACAAAGTGTCTTTCTTTTTTTTTTTTTTCTCTAACATTAAATCCCAAAACCAACTTGAAGCATACTTTTTTTTTTTTTTTTACTTTATTTCTCGATTTGTTAAAAAAGACGATTTTCCTTAAAAGTACAATAAGTGAATACAAAATGATTTTCTTATTGCAATATTATTCTATAGACAATAAACAATTGTCGAGTAACACTCTTTTTCGAATAATATTTAGAAATTTATACTTCATAGTATTTATAGTATTTTTTTTTTTTTAAAAAAAATATAAATAACCTTTAAGAAAAAATGGTTTCAACAAAAAAAAATAAAAATAATTCATTTCCTGATTAATTGTTAAAGAGATTGATTCTCCTTTAATATTATTAATCAAGATTAAAAAAAAAAAAATGACAAAATATAATACAACCTTACTTTTATTTTTCGTCATCACTGCTGTTGTTAGTTGTTTTAGCAAAGTAAATGCAGCAGCCATTTCAACAGATCTACAGGCTAGATCCATTCAAAGGTATGCTACCAAACAATTGAATAAAGCAATAAATTTAATCGGCTTAAACTCACTTTTTTTTGTCAAAAGACCGCAGAACGGAACCACAACTCCCGAAAAACCTACCGAAGAAAATTCACCAAAAGCATTCTATTATAATCAGACCATAGATCATCTTAATAAAACATCAGGAAAATTCTTTCAAAAATATTATGTAAATTCAACTTTTTATAAAGAAAGTGGTCCGATATTACGTAAGTATAATGTATTTATTTTCTTATAACTTAAGATTTGATTTTTAACAAATTTTTATTTAAATTTTGTTAAATTATAGTTTACACACCTGGAGAATCCACAATTGAACCATCAATAACAACTTTTTCATTCATAAGTGAATTGGCGGCAAACCTTAGTGGACTTTTAATAAACATTGAACATAGATATTATGGTGAAAGTGATCCATCAAAAGACTTTAAATATTTAACAATAGATCAAGCGCTATTGGATTTTGCAAATTTCATACAAAATCCACCAGAAGATTTAAAGATTCCTAAAGACGCTAAATGGATAACCGTAGGAGCGTCTTATGCAGGAAATCTGGCAACATGGATGAGAAAAAAATTCCCCAAAGACGTATTTGCAGCTTATGCATCATCAGCTCCAATAGAGGCAAGATTAGATTTCTTTGAATACGATCAAAGAGTATCTAAAGCATTACCTTGTGCGAAAAATATTTCGGATGCATTTAGTTTAGTATTTGATCCAATTCTGACGTCCGGTAATGAATCGGCTATCTTAGAATTGAAGCAAACGTTTGGTTTAGAAATGCTCGAAGATAACCGAGATTTTGCATCCGCTTTAAGTTTTCCTACTTCTACCATTGTGCAAGATTATGTTCCACCTCAATCACCTGAACAACTTGATAATATCTTGGCTATTTGTGGCCCATTTGCACAAGCTCCCGAATCCCCGGAAACTTCTGCACTTATTTACACGGAAGGAGTTAAAGCATTCTTAAATATTACAGGAATAACTACCCCTGAAACTAAAATTAATACATTTGCAACGACTTCGATTAATACGAAAGAAAATAAGGATTTGACTTCCTATACTTATCAGTATTGTACTGAATTAGGTTATTATCAAACCGCTCCAAAATTTCCTTTGCTTTCAATTCGTTCAAAAACCATAGATATCAGTTATTATCAAGGTCAATGTGATTTCATATTTCCTGGAATAGTTTCTTCTCCAATGGTTAATATAACAAATAAGAAATTTGGTGGTTTTAATGGAAAATTCTCGAAAACTGTTTTCGTTAATGGTGACATGGATCCTTGGACTGCTCTAAGTGTTAGTAGTGATTCGGTTAATCCAAAAACCACCAAAGAAAATAGTATTTTCCTTATTAAAGGTGGTTCTCATGGAACTGAATTTTCTCCACCTTCACCTTTTGACTCTGACTCATTAAAAGAATCGAGAATTTTTGTTCGAGACACGTTGGCTAAATGGTTGATTGAGTAGCCGATAAAACAAACTTTTTCACAAAAATGAACATTTTTATTATTATATAACAATTTTACTAATACTACTACTATTATAATGTATAATACTTCTAATTAACTCAAAAAAATTGATTTATGTAATTTTACTTTTAATAAAAAAAAGTTATTGAAATGACGGGGTAAATTTTCCCAAGAAAAAAATTTTTTTTTGTAATAAAGTTAAACAGTTGTATGACCAAAAAAAAATTAGAGTATCGATGGCTGGCGTATGTCAGTAAAAAAAATTGGAAAACATTGTCTGTTCGCCTGAATAATGAATGATGTCGAAAACTGTTTCTGGTGATGTTTAAAAATACAAGTTTTATTACTTTTTGCGGGAAATTTCCCAAATGAGATAAGAATCAGAAAAAAAAAAAAGATTTTTTTTTTTTTTAGATTTTTGACACGTTCTATTTTGTCGCGTGACATTTAAAAAAGGGTGTATTACTAGAAAAAAATGTTGTTATCAATGCATTGATAAAAAAGAAATCATGCTTAGACGAAATTTTTTTTTAAATCTGTTTTGATGACAAATAATACAAATAATACAAATAAAATTTCAAATTAAAGCAGTTATTAGCGAAAAATGGTTTGTTCTGTTATTATTAGATTATTCGTACGCGAAAAGCTTAAATATATTTTTATAAAACTCGGTAACTATCTTAAAAAAATAGAAAAACAATATTAAACAATAATATAAAAATTTAATTTCTATTATGACATAGGATAATGTTTACCAATTTATTTTTAGATTTGGCGAACCCATATTTGTTGATCTTTTAGTCAAAAAAAAATGTATAAATTAATCAACTTGCAACTTTTCGTCAACACATCAAATCGAAATCCATATTTGAGAAGATTCTAATGCCCAAAACTTGTAAATTTCACAAATTCACGTAAATTCAAATTTATTAGTACAAACTATCTCAAAGATCAATTTCAAAGAACTCTTCCTAAAAAAAAAAATGAATCCAACTACTGTTGTCGCTAAACCATCTACAGTTTCAGCCGGAACTACAGAACAACCAAGTAGAACTGGTATAGGAGCTTGTTCTATCATGTAAAACATTAAATGAAATTAAATAATATAACGATGATTTTCGTATTACATTGATTTTTTATCTCTATTAAGTTGTATTTATGTAGTTAGCTGTTTTTAGTATTTCAATTATTAGTATTTTATTTACATATTTGTATATTTTATTTTATTAGCTGTACACGATTATTTCAGTTTATTCTAGATTTTATATTGTTCGGGTCCTAAAAAACATTTTCTAAATTTAATGAATTTATTTATATTAAATAAGTAACTTTAAATACTATTATTATGTTATATTTTATATCCACAGTTTTTTTTTTTAGAAAAATTTGTCAAAAATAGTAATAAATAAGTCCAACCAATAAGACGAGCAGAAATTTTTTTTTTAAAAAAACGGATCTCCGATGAAAAATTTTTGAAATTTAGAATAAACAAATTAATCCATGGAAATATTTAGGATTGAAGTGTAGCTTTGTCATTATTTTATACATTATTAAGCTAATACTTCTCGATAAAGAACAACCACGCAAAATATTTGAAATATATGCAAATAAAATCAAAGATTTTTCCCAAAATTTATACACCATTAATAAGTGTTCCTTCCAAGTGTTCTATTTTTTTTTTAATAATTAAATGAATGTCGATAAATTTTTTCTAATAATAAATTCAGCAGAATAAAATTACGGTATTGTTTTTTAACTTTGCTTACTTAATACAGTATATTTTAAAACATGAGATTTTAACCTCCAAGCTTCAACGTTAAATCATGATCACGTTCAAAGTTCTTCGAAAACTCCGGAAAACTGCTATGGTACAACAAATGCAAAGGTTTTTATGTATTTCCGCTACAAATAGTGCAATTACGCGGTCGCGAAGGTTCCAAACTTTAAAATTGTAACTGGACTATATATATATCAACGAGTAAATTTGTGAAATGATAATTTATAAGATACAGTTCTTGTTCTAATGTCTCTATATAAAATTAGAAATTCAATAATTCATAGAAAATTTTGGGGCGTAGTATGAGTATATTCTTAAATCCCATAATTGAATAAAAACATATAAATATATAATATTTTCGTTAGTCTTTGGAATTTTGTTCTCATATGAACAAAAGATTATGGTAAATTTGTGGACAACGTAAGTATTGAAATTATCAATGTTTTAATGATATTTTTTGTGACATATCATTTATAAAATTAAAAAATATCATTCAAAAAAGACACTTTTCAATTTGTTATGATTTGTTTGCTTAAATTTATTTTATAAATTATATTATATCGTATATTTATATTATTTTCGATTATTTATACAATGAATTTGAACGAATGAAAAGTATACTTTAAACCAAATCAATTCTTTTATTAAGATAACCTTTCTGAGTATCCTTATTCTAATTATAAATACTTATCTATCTTGATCTAGTATCTCTTCATTTTATGATATAAATAATTAATAATTTACAAATGATAGTATGTATGTAATAAATTATATATACAAAATGTTTACTTTTATTTTTTACAATTATGTATTAATTGCTAGCCTTAAACTTATTATCATCTTTTTCGTTGGCCTTTTGAAACCACGTGATCGACTCAAAAACGTGTTTTTTCGTTCCAATTCCATACATATAACAAAGTGCAACGGCAAATTGTGCTTTAGTAATTCCATTCTCTGCTGATTTTAACAACCATTCGAACGCCTTTTCCTTATCTTCTGCAACTCCTATACCATTTTGATAATAATGACCAACTTTATATTGACTATTTCTGTTATCACCTTCAGCAGATTTTAAATACCATTCAAAAGCTTTTTCAACATCTTTCTTTGTGCCTAAACCATTTTCAAAACATTCCCCAAGGTAATATTGAGCAGTAGAGTTTCCACTTTTTGCAAACTTTAAACACCATTCAAATGCTTGCTCATTATCTTTGACAATATTTTCAAAACATAGAGCAAGATTACAATGCTTTAAAATATCCTTTTCTTCCGTAGGTTTTGAATCCCATCTGACCGCTTCGTCGTTGCTATTTTTAACCATTCCTATCTGATGATCGTAACAATATTCTAAATAACACTGGATAAGACTATTTCCGGCTTCAGCAAATTCCAGAAATAAATCAAATGCCTTCGCTTCGTTTTTATTGGTTCCGATTCCTTTCATATAACATAATCCGAGGTTGTATTGTCCCAATATATCGTAATTTTTCGCAGATTTTAAATACCAATTAAAAGCTTTATTCCAATTTTTCTCAATACTTATTCCTTCTTCATAACATACTCCAATCTTACATTGTCCTGAAGCATTTCCACGTTCGGCAGATTTCATGTACCATTCAAAGGCCTTATTTTTATCTTTAACCGTGCCTATTCCTTCCTCATAGCATAAACCAAGATTATATTGACCGGTGGAATCTCCTCCTTCGGCTGCTTTTGAGTACCATTTAAACGCTTCGTATTTATTTTGAGTAACTAAGAACGAACCTTTATCATAGAATAATCCCACATTACATTGTCCGCACGCATTTCCTCCTTCTGCTGATTTCATGTACCATTCAAATGCTTGCTTTTCACTTTTTGGTGTACCAAAACCATGTTCATATAAATACCCAAGCATACACTGAGCTACAATATTTCCATTTTCCGAGGATTTTGAAATCCACTCAAATGCTTTCTCAAAATCCTGATCAACATCATCATTGATTCCTTTGTAATAAAATAATCCCAAGAAATATTGTCCAATGGATAAAAGTATATCATTTAAACAAAGAAAAGTATCATTAAAGGTTGAACATAAATTAGTTTCAGAACAAATATTTTCTTGACATTCATCATACACGGATCCTCTTAAATAAAAGTCGAATGCTTTCTTTTGATCCATCTCATCACAGCCGATCCCATGTTCATAAAAAAATCCAAGAAGGTTCGTAAAATAAGCTTGGTGCTTATGATTCAACATCATGTCCAATAAATACTTTGATGATAATTGATCATTGACACCAATATGATTTTGTATAAATTCATTTAGCCAATCAGAAGTAACGTTGGTATTATGCGAAAGGTAAAATTGATTAATAAATTCCAACAGTAATTTTCGTAATATTAATTCATTGATATCCTTGTTTAGATTTTCTAAGGAATACTTGATCTCTGAAATAGTTCCGGGTTTAGATAATAATTCTTCTAGTGATTTTTTTTCAAAATGTTTTTCCACCAAGGTTGAACACGATCCGACTGCCGAATCGTTGCAATTATCAAATTGCATGCGATTTTGCGATGATATATAAGTCATTATACTGGATTCATCACTTTGATGCCTCGTTTTGAACATTGCCAATATATCAAATATGATCGAAGAAGGAGTTGACGCTGTTGAAGAAAATGAATTTTTCATATACTCTACATCCTTTATGCTATCATTTGTGTTGGGTGTTGTATTTTTAATAACGGTTGATTCTGTTCCTCTTGACTTTTCACCAATTATTTCGATTTCATTAAGTTTTTTTAAAACCTGTTGAATATTTGGTCTATTCTTTGGATTTCCTTCCCAACAAGCTATGAATGAAAATGGTAAGTGATTAAAAATTGTAAGAAAATAAAATCATCATCATCATCATTTTTTTTAAAAGAAACGTTTACCAAATGGTGCCTACCTGTATAAATCTCTACATATTTACTTGGAATCCCCTTAATAGCAATTTCTCTTTTTCCTTCAATTATTGATTGAACCAAACTGAAATCAGGCAATTCAAACTCAAATGGAATCCTGCCACTTGTGATTTGCCAAAGTACGACACCTACACTATATACATCCGATTTCTTATTCCTAATAAATTCTTGATGATTCTTTAGATATTCTGGGTCAACGTATTGAAAAACAGTACCATAAATTTTTGAAAGAGCATTCATCGGTTTCCTTGTTTTCGTGGTGATGCCAAACCCACTTAATTTAATATTTCCATTTTGAATAAGAATATTTACAGAGTTCTTTTAAAGATGTTCGAGTCATGTTAAAAGGAGTTACATGAAGTATTGCAAAAGTCCACTCAAAAAAAAAAAAACTTACCAAATCCTTATGAACAATATCGTTTCCATGTAAGCAATAAACTGCGTTTACAAGTTGTTTTGCCAACTTCAACTTGACGTCCCATTTGAGTTGTTTGAACGATTTCTTCAAGAAACTGCAGAGAGTTCCTTCATCAGAGTATTCAAGTAGCAGCATATATTGATACTGACCTCGATCTAAAATAGGAGGAAACTCAGTTAAACGAGTCTGCGAGGTAGGCGCAGCAAATTATCGAGAGTGACAGCGTCATTCGTATTTTCAGTTTTATGTGACGTACCCTCTTTAGTAATGCCATAAAACCGTACAATATTTTCATGCAACTCGACTTTTCTGTGTTGTTTTACCTAGAATCAAGCAAAGATAACAATAATATTTACACGAAAATTAATTTATTTAATTTCTGCGATAAAATAAAAAAAAAACCCCGTTAAGAGCGTAAACAATCGTTTACCTCGTTCACAAGATCTTGAATGGTAAATGATTGGTTAAAGTTTATAGGTTTCAAAAGCATAGGTTTATGGTACATTTTTGAAGTAGCGACATAAGCCCTAGCCGCAGCATCCCCAATGTATTTTAAATTATTAAAGGTATGAAATTCATGAAATATAATGTGCTCCCTAAACAGCACATCCGTCATCCACTCATCCCGGTCAGCCGAATTTGGTGGACTTTTGATAATTTTTGTATCATTTGTCATTTTTTTTTTTTTTTTTTAAATAATATTTAAGGGATAAAATTTTTTTTAAAAAAGAGACAATATTCATTTTTATAAACAATTAGAAAAACTGAATAAAACTCTATTCGGGATAAAGCCGTAATTGTTTATAATTAAGTATTAGATAATTGTCATGCGTTGGGGTTTATTTAGGTTTGATGTTATGCATATGTCACCTGAAATTCTAATGTCCGCGGTCACGTGTCCGGTGAATCTATGTAACGTCTACCCCAGAATTTTCACCCACGTGCTCATCGTAAAATATTTGTCACATCTTTCATTATTTTTCATTTTGATCAAGTAATTCGAAATATTTCAGGGGATGAATCATATTTGTCACCGATTATTCGTCACGGAAGATTTTCATAATGTCGTAATGCCGGTCAATAATCCCACGGGGGGTGAGAATTTTGGGGGTAATTAACCATGTACTCTGTGTGGTGGACATCTAACCTGCATTATTACAAATGGTTCACATGTTTAATGAAAATGTCTTTTAAATTATTACCCGGAAGCAGGCAATTCGATTAAGTTTATCTATAATGGGATTCCTCGAAAGATACCAACTTAACATTGGACAGCCAACTTGCATTATTATAAATACCCAAAATCCGTCGTACAGAATACAAATTTAGCGTTCTACTTTCTAAAAAGAACCTAGTCTCAATAACATTTAATTTTAAAATAAAAATGGAATTTATTAATGGTTTTGAATAAACAAATTGTTTAAAATAAGAATGATACCTATATTTTGTTAGTTCATATAAAAATTAACGTTCGATCATACGAAAATGATCATGCGTTTTAACCAATGAGTCAATTTAACGTTCGTTTTTAAAGAATTTCTCACATTGGGAATAAAAAGAATCTATTTGCACGATGTAAGTGATAATAAACTTGTAATAGTATTCGGAAATTTTTTGTTTGATAAATCCGGTCATGTGATTTACCGTAGATGTACCTTTATTTTGCATTATTTTGATGAAAAAAAGGAAACCTTTCAATGGGGTATCATTGATTTGCCAAGAAATACGTTTATTTAAACGAGATAAAAGGGAATTTGAGTTGATGGCGTTGATTTTTAAATGTTATTCCGGTCATTTGAAAAACAAGAATTCTAGATTTTACCCTTTTTATGCTGATAAAGCGTACATCTAACGCCCGATAGTTTTACTGCATATAAACAAATTACCTTTAAAGGTTTCTCATGAACTCTAAATATTTTTTTCGCCATTTATTCATTCCATAAACAGAAGCTTGTACGCTCTTTTTATCACCACCATAATAAGTTAGAAATGACGTTCGTCAGCTTTGTTTTGAAAATCTTTTTGAACATATGATATGAATTGAAATTGCAAACTACAGTATTTAACCGAATCCAAGACCCTGAAAAGAATGTATTCTTTATCCCCCTTAAAAAACAAAAAAAAAAACAAAAAACAAAATATAAATATTATAAATGAATTCGCAAGAAGGAAGGAATTTCATTACCAAAGATGAACGTTTCCTAAAAGGGTTTCTTAAAGATTTTCATAATAGGGTCTTATATGCCGATCATATCGGTGATTTTAAAAATTTTGAGAACAAAATGATCAAATGGATAAATTTCATTGCAAGTTTTCAATTCAAATCGATTTTGGAATTAATGGTAAATCATCAAAAAAATGAAATATGGTTTTCAAGTTTAATTGGATTTTTTCATCAACATGGTATTGGAGGGTGCGTCATAAATGTAAATAGAGCGTATGAATACTACCTATTATCCAAGAATATCGAAGATGAAAATCATTTTTATGATGATTTAAAAAAATATAACACCGTTATTGGAAATTATTTACTCGCCTTATATTGTTACAAAGAAATCATCATGAATAATAGTTCGTTCGATTGGGTCATACGATTTCCAAACTACAAAAGCTCTCTTACAAAAAAATATCAATTGAAAACCAACTGCCATCACGATGATGTTAAAGAAATTTATAACAAAGCATTTGAGTTGCATTTAAAATCTGCGAAAGAAGGAAATTCGGATGCGCAATATAATTTGGCAAGATGCTATCATTTTGGTAGAGGGACCAAAAAAGATGTAAAAAAAGCATTTGAATGGTATTTAAAATCTATTGGAGGTGGAAACTCTGATGCAAAATATGATTTAGGTTATTGTTGTCAATATGGTGAAGGAACGAATGAAGATGAGAAAGGAGCATTCAACTGGTATTTGGAGTCTGCAATAGAAGGAAATAATGATGCTCAATATAGTTTAGGTTATTGTTATCAACATGGTATCGGAACATATATAGATGAAAAGAAATCATTTGATTGGTATCTAAAATCTGCTGAAGGTGACAATGCTGATGCACAATATAGTTTGGGTTGTTGTTATCAAGACGGTAAAGGAACCATGATTAATGTAGAGAAAGCAATTGAATGGTATGATAAATCTGCCAAAAGTGAAAATCTTTGTGCACAATATCGTTTAGCAACTTATTATCATAATAAAGGAACTTATAAGAATGAAAGGAAAGCATTTGAATGGTATTTGAAATCTGCTGAAGGCGGGCACATTGATTCACAATATAGATTAGCTCATTGTTATGATTATGGTAAAGGAGTACATGAAGACAAAGGGAAATCTTTTGAGTGGTATCTAAAATCGGCTGAAGGAGGAAATATTGATGCACAATATAGGTTGGGTACCTTTTATCAAGATGGTAAACGGACGAATAAAGATGTAAAGAAAGCATTTGAATGGTATTTAAAATCCGCAAAAGGAGGAAATCCGTATGCACAATATAGTTTAGGCAATTGTTATAGATGTGGTGCAGGAACGATTGAAGATAAAATAAATGCATATAAATGGTTCTTAAAATCAGCTGAAAGTGGAAACTCTGATGCACAATATATTTTAGGTCAATGTTATCTACATGGTAACGGGACAGATAAAGATGAAAAGGAAGCATTTGCATGGTATTTAAAGTCTGCTAAAGCAGGAAATACTAATGCCCAATATAGTTTAGGTGGATGTTATTATTATGGTAAAGGAACAAATAAAGACAAAGAGAAATCTTTTGAATGGTATTTAAAAGCTGCAAGAGGTGGAAATTCTATTGCACAATATTATTTAGGAACGTGTTACTCGTATGGTATAGATGTAGATAAAGATGTAATTGAAGCATTTGAATGGTACTTAAAGGCTGCAAAAGGTGGAAATTCTGATGCACAATATATTTTAGGTTGTTATTATCAAAATGATCACGGGACAGAAAAGGATGATAAAGAAGCATTTGAATGGTATTTAAAGTCTGCGGAAGGAGGAAATTCTGATGCACAATGTAAGATAGGTGATTTTTATCAACAAGGTATCGGAACATGTAAGGATAAAAAGAAAGCATTTGAATGGTATCTAAAGTCTGCGGAAGGGGGAAATTCTGATGCACAACGTAAGATAGGGGATTTTTATCAACAAGGTATCGGAACATATAAGGATATAAAGAAAGCATTTGAATGGTATTTAAAGTCTGCGGAAGGAGGAAATTCTGATGCACAATGTAACATAGGTTGCTGTTATTATTATGGAAACGGAATGAATAAAGATGTAAAAAAAGCATTTAAATGGTATTTAAAGTCTGCGGAAGGAGGAAGTTCTAACGCACAATATAGTTTAGCATATTGTTATCAATATGGCAAAGGAACATTTAAAAATTCGAAGAAAGCAATGGAATGGTATATAAAATCTGCAGAAGGAGGCAATTCTAATGCACAAAATAATCTGGAAATGTATTATAATTATAGTATGGGAGCATGAAAACGAATGTATTCGAAATCTGGATGTTCTGATAAAGGATGGTTTATAATTTAATGTTTAATTAGTTATAATCTACAAAAGACGAAAATTTATCATTTACAAGATAACTATATTTATGGCAAATAAATAACAGATTTTTATTAGTCCGGGGCGTAGCAAAGGACTATATAATTCTACGACAATACATGATTGGTTAATCCCCGTTCCCTATGATCTCAATCACAAATAGTGTGATTAATTGTTACACAAATGACTTTATTTTATGAACATTGGAATTATCGAGAAAATTTTTATTTTTTTTATAATTTACGTGATATCTAAAAAAAGTTCGTATACGTATAATTTATAAAATAAAAAATAAATATATATAATGAATTACTAAAGTTTATGATGTCGTTTTACTTTTAACGTAGTTTGATCTGCAATGATCACAACCATATATGAACATAACATCATGATAATTACTAAATTAAACTAAATTACGTAATATTATTTACTAAAATAAACCGTCTTACGTTATTTCCTTTTTCTATAAACATTGGCCTTCCCGTATCCAAAACCAAATTTCAAATAACTTTTTCTATTATGAGTTTACCAGAGTACTTGTATTTTTGAAATTTCGAACGAGTCTTAAAGCCATGCGCAAGGTATTTTTGTACTACTAGTGTGTTTTTATGCTAAATATAAATATTGCTCGTTCGTTGTTCCCGGGAAGTTCTTTCTATAGACAAGTATTACCCCTTCTATCCTTAGGTCGTCCCTTTAATACTCTGACTCTTAAGAAATGACTCCCAACTACCCCTAGCATGAAATACTTACTTGTTCAATAATACTTGGAATTAAAGTTCTAATAAATTTTGTTTTTCACTTACAGGTATTTTCAGAATGCAAACCGAGCTTTACGAATTTTATTTTCGTTGTCGAACGCGTTTTATCAAGGTATTTTGTACAATTAGTGTGTTTTTATGCGAAATATAAATATTGTTCGTTCGTTGTTCCCGGGAAGTTCATTTCTATAGACAAGTATTACCCCTTTTTTTCATTAGGTCGTCCCTTTAATACTCTGACTCTTAAGAAATGACTCCCAACTACCCTAGCATGAAATGCTTACTTGTTCAATAATATTTGGAATTCAAGTTCTAATAAATTTTATTTTCACTTACAGGTATTTCAGCATGCAAACTGACTTTCCAAATTATTTTTTCGTTGACAAACGCGTTTTATCAAGGTATTTTGTACTTTAGTGTATTTTTATGCGAAATATAAATATGTTCGTTCGTTGTCCCCGGGATGTTCATTTCTATAGACAAGTATTACACCTTGCTTTCATTAGGTCGCCAATTTAATACTCTGACTCTTAAGAAATGACTCTCAATTACCCCTAGCATGAAATTCCTATTCGTTCAATAATACTTGTGATTTAAAATTTTTATTTTTTTATTTTTTTATAACTATAGATATTTCGGCGTACAATTTAGTTGGTTGCTGACATTTTTGAACGCGCTTTGTCTAGCTATTGTTATATAGAAGCAGAAAAGGATGATTGGCAATTTTTTTTTTTTAGACATACTAAAATTTCGGTTTGTAGATACTTATACCTTTTATTTTTACATGTTCATTTTTTGTCGAAATTAAAACTTACTTTTAAATTTTTCATTTCATGATTGCTGATATTGAAATAAATGTCAATAAAAAACGGTAATCTGGCTTCTAGGTAAAGACGATCCTGACTTAAATTATCAAGTTTGCGCATAAATTCGGCACTTTTAATGACTATAGACAAAAACTTTTTTTAATCTTGAATTAGTCTCACAACTTTCTCTTCATCATGTATAATTTCTTATAATCAGAAAGTGTAAAACAAATGTCATTTAATTTTTATTAAAAAAATATTCGACCCATAATCACATATGTAAGCAACCAATAAATATTGTACAAGTGAACATTTTAAAATCGTAATAAATTTTTATTAGTACGTCACGATCGAAATTCTTAGGCCCTTATAAACCAAACTTCCATTGCTCTGGCTGTTCATTATTAAATCAATTGCTACATAATTCGCGGAAACCAAACCGACTTCTTCAAGTCTCATGTAGCTTCCATTCTTAACAACAGCTATGAGAGTAATTTGATCTGCCAACAAGTTAGAAAAGGCGCTAAATTGCTCACATTCAAATTAATAAAAAGCCTTTGCATGCAAACGATGAGATTAACATGGCCATAAAACAATGATTCGGGATTAGCCTTACAATTGGCACATCGAGTTTCTTTACCATGAGCAAAAACTGATACGAGTCCGGCAAAATTGTGGCTACTTTTAGGGTAGACGCGTTACCGTTTGGCTCAAAGAATACGGATTTGAAATAATGAACCAATTTTTTGTTTTTAACGGTTAAGTTAAGCTTCCAATGGTATCGTCTGCTGTAGGATAAGAAATAAATAATAAAATGATTCATGAAAAATTTTTAAATAAAATGTAAAACTTACAAGTTTTCATTGGGATGATAATATTTTATTGTCTCAATTAAAAGCTGGTATTGTGACCAGGTTCAGGATTGTGCATCCAAGCTCTAATTAAACAAGTACGATGAAAAACATTTCGAATACTTGAAATAAGCGAACTCATATTTTAGAATAAGACACTCTTTTTGAGGTCCAGACTGATTAACGAAAAAGGTGTAAAGTTGTTTTCGTCGAACCTTAAGATCGTAAAGTGCCATCACTAAAATCGTATCCAATGATCCAAGAACCAGAATGACAAACCTGCCAAATAGCCAGAATTCGATCAACTTTACAATGGTGAATAAAGAAGATGGTATCAAAAGCAGCAATGTCAGGGTATGCTTACTATTGACGCCATTTATCCATCAGTAAAGTTTGGTAAAGAATGGGACAAAAAACAGAGTTGCAGAAAGTTACAATGTTGGGTCCTCATTAGTAATGTGATTGCTATTTGAGTGTCTGACTGTTGAATATCCAGCTGGATTATAGGGTGTTATAGACCCGTCTGGATTATAAGGTCTTTGTGTTGGGCTGGAAATGTCATCTACAAGTGTTAGATATCCAAGATTTACCGGTAAGTAGCCCAATCCAGTATGGGAATCGCATTTTCTCATGTTCTTTTGTATATTCCTTCGTTTCATTATTATCAGGAGGATATCTTTTTAATCAAAGTAATATAAATGCAATGTACAATCAATGGTCAAACATTTATATAAGGTTTATAATTTTAAAAGTGAATACGAATGAACAAATGAGAACAATTTTATAAATTAAAAAAACCATTTTTTAACACGTTTGGATTGTCGCGTATCATTTCCTCAGCCGCGTCATGTGTAAGCATTTTGAGTAAAAAAACATATGGATGATTCCAAGTTGGAATCAGAATATCACCATGATTACAATATCCACCCCAACGATTTTTTTCCTTTGTAGTCGATGGGGTTCCTTAATAGGTTATAAGGTACGAATGGGAAGCCATGGATACCGGAATCCGCATAAAGGATGTAGCATTACGCTGTTGAACTGCGGCAAAACTTGGAGGAACTAATCCCTTCGTTTCTAATTCATTGGCTGAGACATTAGCACCTCGATTGGAAGACGAACTTCGACAGTTTCTGAAGATTGAAAGTATAACATAAATTTCGGAAAATCGCTTCATAATAATAATCTACTTATTAGTCTATTAACTGAAAGGTTTCACAATGACATGTTCTCTTTCAGACGATCGGAATTTGTGCCGTCGATAATTCAACATGTTGGATTGATTAGAATGATTTTAAAAATAATTTTTAAATGCTTGTAAGGATTTGAGAAATTTTTTAGATTCAAAGTGTTTGTTTATAAATTCATATTTTTGTATTGATTTTTGACGTGTTATGAGTAAAAAAATATTTGACTATCAAATTGACGAACATCGGTTGGCCCCATTTTTCATAATGCACTAAGATAGTATCACGGATTGTTTATTTGATGCAACACATAGATAATTTACTCCAGCCCGGAACGTATCAAACTCGGGTCCCCGGGTCCGGGTCTATAAATTTTTTTTTTTGCCCAAACGGACCCGGCTAATATCTTGGAAGTGATAAAAGAAAAAAACTCTATGTGATAGACCATTTAAAAAGCAAATATGGGTTGTAATCTAAGAAAATCAAGTTCTGAGAAATTTTTGACTAAAATTAATATCTTATTACATTTTAATCAAATGTAATAAAAAATTAAATGCAATTAAAATCTTAAAAAATTCTCAGAATTTGATTTTCTTAGATCACAATCCATATGCTTTTGTAAATGAAAGTTTAGATTATTTCATATATATATATTTATTTATTTATTTATTAGTAGACTTATACAAGCACAAAAAATTTAACAGCGAATCAATATAGTACGAGGATCTTTAAATGCTGCGACTTTCGTTAAGGGGTTAAGGGAAAAATGACAATCATTGGATAATGTGCATATATTATGCATAAAAAAATTTCCATTTATGTGCATATTTCGTCAATATTTTACAGTATTATCAACATTGATCATTAAAAAGTGTTCATTAATTGTGTAACACCAAAAAGGATAAATATGGATAAACAATTTGTATAATATATTATTTTGTTTGATACTTCGAACTATATTAGTTGCAGATTATATTCCACTTCATTTGTGGCACGGATTTTATATATAAACTGTAGATTATAAACTCAAGTGGATTGAGTATACTCATCATTTATTTTATTTTATTCTTTAAAAAAAAAAACGAATAATCTATTATTTTTTTCGTCTCTGTCACTTTCTTGATTGTATAAATAAGCGCATCATACTTTATACATTAGCGTAAAGATCCAGATACAGTACCACATCGTAACAAGGTCAAAATTTGTAGCATTTCATTTAATGTCTACTCCACACAATCCTCAAGATGGTAACGAATCCAATGCAACTTTTATTGAGATTATTTCTCATACGCCCTCTTCGCCTCCAAATAACATGTCATTTGTTAACGATCAATCTTTACTATGTATTCAAAACACTCAATCTCTTTCTCAAGAACTTGAATGGTCATTCTATTACAGGCCAAACAACGATGTTCAAATTTATCTTATTACTTATAAAGAAATAACCTTTAATGAGCTCATTTCTCAATTATTAACTAATAACTTATATTCATCTAATAATCGTCTTTGCTCAAGCAATCTTTTTACATTTTATTTTCAACATCCTAATGATCAAAAAATTTATAAAGTTGTTTGTGAAATGATTTCAAATATAATTCAATATTTAAACTTTAACATCCTTGGTTTAAGACAAAACGAGCAGTGGCAACAACAACTCTTAGAGTTTTCTAATAGACACAAAGAAAATCTCGAATTTCACTTGAGACAATTCCTTACCGATAATTTGGTTTCCAACAGTTTTGGTGGTGGTTCTAATTCGACTGTTCAAAATGGGGATCATCAACAAGGAGGTTCATTTAATTCCGGGTAATTTAATAACAGATAGACTTCATTTTTTTAAACCTTTTTGATATTTTTATATTATGACGTATTATGGTGTATTTATACTCTTATTCAATTTTTTTTATTACCTTTTTATTTATATTACTTTATAATAAATTTGTTTTTTTTTTTAAAAAAAAAAGAAAAGTTATAAAAACTGCTGCGCGTTATAAGTGCTTCGTACAATTTGATAGATCACGTGGCAACCCAAAAATTTTTTATTTAAATGAAACTTAAGAAAGTGTCACATTTATAACAATATTCTTGTATAAGCTACTCGTCTTATGTGAGTAAATCCGCAGCTACTAAATACGAGATATAGATGTCCACCATGGTAAGTGTGTTTAATGTATAAGAATATCTTAGCCTAACTAATAACAAACCATTGAATAAATTTCTCTTGGTCTGTAATAAGCATAAAATCATTTTGAATTATTTAGTTAGCGTTTGCATTCTATGTTAAACGGTCCCAAATGATAACAAATTTAGAAATAACGAGTTATAGAAAAGTCTAATCGCTTATCTATAAAAAATAACTCTTGATAAAAGATAATAAAATTTATGAATAACTTTTAAAAGAAATATGAACTTTGAAATCGACAATTTTCATGGGACCAAGGTGGGACCCGGTCCTTAGGACCGGGTCTTAAGTTTCAAAAATTAGTTTAAAATATATTTTTAATAAATATTCAATTAATACATTATAATTAATA
>CAMKVN010001078.1:0-20974 GCA_946474995.1 Funneliformis geosporum | reverse complement strand
ATAAACAAAGAGCTTTCTTATTATTTTTATTTGCTTTTTCATTGTGAAGTACTTCAAACCATGGAGTTAATGGATGCGGCGCTTTTCCTCCTGCATGTGTCATTATGAGATTTTATTGATAATCATGCAATTTTAGATCCTTTTATATTCTAACTAGTTCCATTTAAGTTTAATCGAGATTTGTAATACATCAATCACAATGAACACAATGGAAAAGTGTCTATTGTCGATTGTTATATCAATGGATATGTCCATTGCCAACACTGTGTTATTCAATAGTAGCAATATGTAATAAATTTGTAAATTATTATCCTTTGAAAATTAGACTTTATCTTGCAGCGTCAGGCATAATATATGATGCAATCAATACAATACATAATGCTAACATTTCTGTTTATTATAAAACTATTGAAAACTATAAAAAAAAGATAGATAATGCATACCCAGAAAATATTCAAAAGTATTTTGCTAAAAAGTTAAGCATTTTGAATACAATTTTTAATTAGAATTAAACTAATATTTTTGGTCATTAGAATAATAGCTTTTTTGTATATAATATTGATGATCATCATAATATACATAAAATAAGTTATCCTGATACTGTATTCTTCTTAATCACAATCCATTTTGCAATATATATTAGCAAAGAAATTTTAAATAATACACTAATTCCAATAAATTACAATGGTAACTCAGTTCATAATCCTGCTAATATAAATACATTCTTAATTTATTAGTATTTAATTACACAATTTTACAGAATTTTTGATCTATCATATATATAAAAAAAAATTAGTAAATTATCTCACAAAACGTAAAACTTAGAATTTGATCAAATTAATCTTTTAACTGTTTATTGTTATAATAATGACATAAAAGAAAATACAAAAAAAGAAATATAGAAGAAATATAATTAGTTGAAATTAAAAAATCTCAACTTTATTCATTAAATGATTATTTAAATACATTGAAGATAATTCTTTCAATAAATAAAAATATTAGACGCACAAATGATTATGTTATATTAGTTATTGCTGATTGACCTAAACAACTTTTCATATGAAAAGTATTAACTCATCTATATTAACAAATACTTACAAATACTAGTATCTATTAATACTTTTATACCTATATTAGATCCTTTTCATGTTTCTTTAAACAATCAAAAGCAAGTTCTAATAATTTATTATTCTTTTTTTAAAAAAACTTTTTCATGTAGTTTTTGAAAGCTGAAAATTTTTTGTGAAAAAATTAAAACTATAAAGAATTAATTTCTTTCTTTAACTTACTTATTAAGGATAAATACTAGAAAAATTTGAATTTATATGTAATAATATAGAATACAGAATATTAATTGATCTTCTTAATAATATAATTCCAGCAATATTAAATGTATATACAATTCTTTTTTATTCAGGTTCTTTTGATAAATACATTAAAACTGTTTTTTAAATATAAACTTTTGCATTATGATAAAATTGTAAAAACTACAATAAAGTCCTTCTAGCATTCTTGTCAGATATTTTTTATTGGTAAGATAAAAAACATTCAATATTAAATGTAATTAAAATGTTTCTTGTAAATTTTAATGATTATTTTATTGAAAACTTACATAGTCAAATACGAGTAAATACATCATTTAGTAATAGAGTCGAAGTTATTATTAAACAGACTTGTATTTTAGGTATGTATAAAATATAATTATGTTTATTTAAAAATAATATTAACTACAAATATCCTTTATTTTAGAATATTTGATAAATAGAACATTATTATTTTTGCTAGATTATTTTTATCAGTTATTTCAATATATTAAATATATAACTACTAAAATAACCACTAATAAGAAAAAAAATTAATTCAAAATTAAACTTGTTGTTTTAAATAAAAAAGTTGATGTCATATACTAAAGATAGCACTGTAATTAAGAAGTTACAACTCGGTAAGTTGCAACTTGGGTTGCAACTGGTTGCAACTCCTTGTAAAATTTATTTTAATATAAAAATTTATAAATAGTTGCAACTAGTTAAAAATTTTAAAATTAATTACAGCTCCATCTTTATCATATACTTACTAACAGGTTATAGTATTAGAATTTCTCTTTTACCAGAACTTTGTAATGATTCAAAAAATTAGATGATAATGGTGGTGGTATTGTATTAACCTGTAGTTACAGTTTTCATTAGCATTGCTATTATTAAATAGAATATAGGTGTTAATACTGTGAACAATGTTACAAAAATAAAATAAATAAAAATGTTAATTCATTTTTACAAAAGCTAGAAAAAAGAGCTAATATATTTTTTAAAAATAATGGATTTGAAGGAGAATCACAAAATTTAGAAGAAAATATAGAAGAGTATGAAAATATTCAAGAAAAAGATATAAATTTACAAAATGTATTAGATGATATAGATAAATGATAATAAAATAAAGATATCATATAATACTAAATTTAAAATAACTATGATGTTTATATATTTTTTGCTACAATTTACATATAAATACTTTTAAATACTTGATCTTATTTGATCTGAAAGTTTTAAGCAGTTTATTAAAGCATGCAGAATACGCTATTAAAAAATTTTCTTATGTTACATGAGCAATTGAAAGAGTTGTATTGTACTATCATATGAATATATTATATAATAACTAATCATATTCAAACTAATCATAAAATTAAACAGCAAATAAAAATAAATTTCTATCATACTATCATGCTATATAATATTATGTAACTTATTATATATGTATTCATTCAAGCTAGGGTGTCTAAAAATATGTGATGATGAACCTTAAAATATGTATGTAAAAAAATGAAATATGTAATAATATATGTTTATAATTCTGGTAAAATTTATGCGAAATTTACTTTTTAGATAATATAAAATAATATAAAATCATTCATAAAAAAATTAAGTTTATTTAATTTTAATTATAATACAAAAAATTAAGTATTGAAATTGACTTTTCAGAAAGACATATTCTTCTTTTACTCAAAATATTTTTGTAATTAGAAAAACTGCGCTTTACATTTACTTTAACTACTATTAATCAAATGTAAATCAATGTTATCTTTAATAATTTAGTAATGTGAGACTTTTTTCTTTTCAATAATTGTCTAAATCCAATTCTTTTTCTTCTATTATTTCCTTCAATCTACAGTAAATGTTCTATTCAGCTAATAAAGTATTGGTAGAATTTTAAAATTTAATTATATTAGTATATGATAAGTTATTTTGTCTATTAATTTGAATATAAATAAATCAGAGATCAAAACATTAAATATCTCTAAATAAAGGTAACGCTGAATGATGTTGAATGTGTTTATTCCATTTGTCTAAAGCAACTTGATATGCTTATTTAAAATGAGGCTTAAATTCTAAAGAATCAACATTATAATAATCATATTTTACAATTATTTCAGATAAAAGTAAAGGATCATTTGCATCAAATTTTAATATAAGCT
The DNA here is from genome assembly GCA_946474995.1 of Funneliformis geosporum. Lineage (NCBI taxonomy): Eukaryota > Fungi > Glomeromycota > Glomeromycetes > Glomerales > Glomeraceae > Funneliformis > Funneliformis geosporum. The sequence continues at coordinate 17,505 of CAMKVN010001078.1, read as the reverse complement.
TGAATTTAATTTCAACAAAAGTTGCTAAAGGTTTATTTCTGATTTTAAAAAATTCTAAATCAGAACAAAACTAAATTAAAATTAAGAAAGAAAGAATAATACAATATATAAAATATAATTATTAAGCTAAAATATAAATCTAAACTAATTATACCAATGTATTTTTACTGGTAATGGTGATAAGATAATAATAGGATTAGAAGCATCTAACTTTCTAATGAAATTTTAAAAAAGAAGGTAAAGTAAAATTATTAATAACATTTGAAGAAAAATAACTAATTCATTTTTTTTTTCTTGTAAAATTATAAATAAAACTATTTTTGATATTTGATGTAATATTATCAAACAATTAAAAAAAAGAAAATCTATTCAATATTCTTCAATTAAATTCATAATATGAGTAAGACAATTGTTGTGTTTTATTTGTGATATAATTGTGAATAAATTTTAATTATATAACTAGTATTATCAGTAATAAAAGTAATATATCATTAAAGAAAATTTGGTATTTTTGTAAAGTTAATAAAATTATTTGTGATATTGTGATATTATTTGCTATAATAAAATATTCAGTAACAACTAATTTGGTTTGATTCTTAAAAGTAAAAAGTACATTAACTGCTGCCCTTGTACAAGCATTGGTAGTTTCATTTACAATGATATAAACTTTTTCATTTTTTAATATAAAATTTAATTTTTCAATTTCTTGATCATATATTTTTGGTAAAAACTTTTCACATAGTTGATTAGCACCTATAACTGTTCCACCTAATAAATTTTAAATAAATAAATAATTAATTATGATAAAAAAATAAAAAAATAAATATTAATATCGATATACTAAAACATACAATTTTTACAAAATTTATGAAAAAAAAACCTTAATTTATTAATCTTTTCTAAATGAATGACAGCTATGTAAAAACTTAAACTAATTTTAAATTAAGTTCATCTCTTTTAGCAATTGTATATATTCAAAGGTTTCAAGTGTGCTTTATTATCAAAGTGCATTTTTTATTGATTTTTTTGTTCTATTATAATTTTATTTTTTTATGCTTATTTGTTTTTAAATGTTAATCAACTTTAAATTGTTTTTATGATCAATACTAATATTTTAAAGTTTGCAAAACATAAAAGTGTTACTAACATATTAGCTGTTTTTATAAAATTGTGCTGAATTTGCTCTTTCTGTTACAATATCATTACAATAATAATAATTTTATTTGATGAGATTTTAAAATTATGATCAGCCAATCATATTAGTTGTAGAATATGTGCATGCATACTTTATGTGATTTTCTATAAAATATGTAACACATAATTTATGTGAAAAATCTTTAAAATATGCATTAGGGTCGATGATTTATGGAATTTTGCAAAATATCATAATTGTCACAAATTTTGTGATAAACATAAAATTTTCTATTATTATTGCATAATATCATAAAATTGTTTGACCCATTATTTGTATGCACAATTATACACAATTATGCATAATAAAACATATAATGCATAGTATAAATAATCTTTAACATGTCTGTAAATCTATTAAACTATAAGTAGTAAAATCATAGAAATTATAAACAACTTTGTTTTTTGTTTAAAATGGCATCTAAATGAAAAATTAGTTTTATAACAGCTTACAGTCATACCTCTCTATAGCGAATTTTTATATAACGAATTTTTTGGACAACTATATTAAATTTACCCTCGTTATAACGAACTAGCCAATCAAATTCTTTAAAAAATTCACTATAGCTCTATAGCGAAGTTGAAGTTCAGGACATAAAATTCGTTATATCAAGGGTTGACTGTATATATAAGTTAATAAATACAAAGAATTATTTCGCGTTGATTATAATTTACTTTTTTGTAATTATTATGACCTTTCAGTAAAATGGAAACATAAATCAACAATAGATACACATTATGCAAGTAAAAAACGTCTTTTACAAAAAAAAATTTGAAACAAATAAAAAAGTTAAAAGCTAACAAATATTACAAACAACTTTACTTGCCTCAGAATCAAAAAACATAGTGATAAAAGATTTAATAGAAGTATTTACTAATGCAAATATTCCATTAGAAAAAATAAATCACTTACTTTTTTTTTTAAAAAAAACACTTGAAAGAATAAGAAACAATTCTATAAACATCAATTTTGCGTTAGTTATACTTGCCTAGAGTTTTTCACAAATACTGTAGAGCACTACACAAGATACCTTGGGTATAAATCAATTTTTTCAATTTAAAATTGATTCATACCCATGGCTTATGAAGAGCAGGGTATAATAAGCGGTAGGATATTTTAATAAGGGTATTATATTGGGAACGTATATTATAAAAGAGTTACAAAGTATAAACTAAAGTATATATTAAGAGGTATAAGGTATAAACTAAACATATATAGTCTATACCGATAACCTATATAGCATACTAGCAACATTATACAACATATTTGAAATATAATAAATAAAGCATACATTCAGCATTTCGCAATAATCCTTTTACTTTCTTTTGTTCAAAAAAAAATTTCTTCTTAATTTATTTTAAATGGTTTAACAATCCTTTTTTTAGAATTTTATTGTAAAATTACTTTTTCTTTATATAAATTGCATTTATTTTATTGTAATAAGTAATTAATTGAGTGAAAACTTAATTAACTAGTTTAGCAAGTTTTTTTGTCTTTTATTACTGAAAATCGCATTTATTAACCAATATAGTAATTTTAAAGCTGAAATAAAAATGTTTTATAATGTGTAGCATTGCTACATTTTTTTCATATTTTTCTTTACATCTTTGGGGGTTTTGTTTTTTCATTTTTTATTTCATTTTTAAGCCTTAAAAATAAACTTAAAAAAAAATGTTATATGAAAATTTCAAGGTTAAACATGCAAGAGTTTCTAAAAAAAAAAGGCAATGGTCTGCAAGGGAAAAGTTAATGATAATAATTTACTATGAAAAGGTCATAGTAAAAGGTCAACTGCAGATAAGTTTGGAATAGAACCAAAACAGCTTCATTGTTAGATTAATAATAAGGATAAGCTTATTAGCATGGCTTCTTACATTCAAAAGTTAAATACAAATGCGCGTCTAAAATTCCTACACATTAAAGATAAGCTTATAGAATAGTTTACTGAAGCTAGAGGTTAATTAAAAACAGTAACTTGATTTATGATTCAAATTAAAGCATATTCATTGGCAAAAAAACATCATACTAATCAAAATATCCTGATGTAAGAAATGCTAAATTTCACGAAAATGGGTTGATGGTTTCATGTCTTAGCATAAATTATCAAATAGAAGGAAAACCACAATTGCATAACATTTTCCTAAGGATTATGCAAAGAAATAATCAAAATTTTTATCTTATGTCATGTATTTGAGAAAAGAGAACCAATATCTATTATCCATCGGGAATATGGATGAAATACCAATGTCATTCAATCTTCCAAGTAATATAACTGTGAAATAATCTGATTCTAAAACTGTATCAATTTTATTTACTGGTCATGAAAGATCAAACTTTACCATTGTATTAGCTTGTTTGGCTAACGAGACAAAGTTACCTCCAGTTATTATTTTCAAACTCAAAAAAATTTCCCGTGAAGAATTTCCTGAAGGTATAGTAATTTGTGTAAATTTACAAGGATAGATAAACAAATAAAAAATTATATAATAGACTAAAAATATTTGGTCAAAATGTTCACAAAAAGATAGTAATCTAAGATCTCTCTTGGTATTAGATTCATTTTCTGCTCATAAAACTGAAGTTGCAAAAAAATGGCTTTTTAAAAAAAAAACTAACATAGCAATCATTCTGAGCATACTAACTTCTAAATTACAACTACTTGATATTTTTTTAAACAAACCTTTTAAAGCAAAGGTTAGAAATCAATATAACCATTGGATGAGTAAGGCAATTAAAGAATACACTCCGTTGGGAAAAATCAAAAGATTTTTTATTTTCTTATAGCTACCTGGATAAAAAATAGTTGGAAAACTATAGATATTAATATGATTTGACATTTTTTTAAGTGTTGTGAAATTTCGAACGATATGAATGGATCAGAAGATACTTTAATTTTTAACTTTGATCAATTAAATCAAGAAAACTTTAGAAAAGATGTTATTCATGATGATGATATTAATGATAGCAATAAAGAAAATATTGATGATGATATAAGCAATGATGAAGAGAGTGACAATGATTATTATCAAGAAAACGAGAAGCAACATACAGTGGTAAGCAAAAGAAACGCAACCAGAATTGCACATCATTATAAGCTTATATCTCGTCAACCACGAATGCTAGGAATATGATTTTGCATTTATTTTAAACCTCAAAACCTAGAGAATATTCAGTAAAATTTTGAAGTATGATTATTAAGACCAATATTACGCGATTTAGCGATCTACATCACAATTTCTTACTTAATAAAATTTAAGTATAAAAAATTTTTTTCAGTAGGCTGGCTACTCAAAAACCAATGCTGGATTCCGATTCTTCTCAGTGCGTCGATTCTAACAAGCTAAAATTCGTCAAAATCAGATCAGTTTTTTTTTTTTTTTTAAGATGATTTCAGATTGAGTGGTCGATTATGCTTCAAGCCTCTTGAAATAATTAGGTAGGTGTCCCTGTAGGGTCTTAGCATCGAATCATCCTTAAGCGTTGATCTCATTTTTCAGAGACCCCTGCCACCGAAATACATCCCCTAGATTGTGTCATCTAAGGTATGACATCCTAAACCAACATATTCCATTATATGAAGAAGGTACCTCAGCAACCCTGGTACTGTTAAATTTGGATAGAGGGTATATCGCAGTCATAGCGAACGTCATCACTACTTTACCAACGGTCTAATAAACTATAACCAAGATCGCATTACTTGGTTTGGCTTTATTACTACTATATAGAGAGCCGCAGGGTTCATGGGATAGTATCACAAGATTTGCCCAAACAGAGATCTCCAGTTGTACATATAGATCACATTAATCAGGTGACTTTGATACCCAGAACGTCAAACAACTCAGGAATCGAACCTGACCTCTAACCCTAGTAACAGTTCAATTTGGGCCAGTACTGCGGCGTGCAATACAGTCTAATTATTACTGGTTTGTTATCAATCTACTAATATTTGGTTAATCATTTCCTTATTTTATACATGTAATCACTTCGACAGCGACCACGTATGGAAATAAGGGCCCCTGCCATGGTAGATGTAAGACTGCATCTATCACAGGCCAATCAGTGAAGGCCAAGTTTCTGTTGATCCTAGACTTTATTTGCATGATCAATGTTAATCGACAGATCAATTAACCAAATTTGTATACATATTAGTTTATACACCCATCATTTCAGTTACAAAGAAATTTCTTATGGAAAATTATACAGTTTTATGTATCAGCTGATACCTGAACTGATGGCCTATCGCTGTGTAATGAAACTTTAGCTTATAGGAGACTTACGGTTTAACCACTGAGCCAGGACTGCCACACCCTTGTCAAAATCGGATCAGTAGATCAACGAGAAATCGATCTACAAAATTGCTCTGTACTATATATAAAAATGTGTCTAACCATATTTATATATAGTACGAAGCGATCTTGTAGATCGATTTCTCATTGATCTACTGATCCGATTTTGACAGATGATAGATGAACTCTTTTTCTCTTCAACATGACCCCCACTAAACAAACAAAAAATTCAAACAAAAATACATAAAACAAAAATACTTTTACCAAACTTTTTACTTCAAACACTCAAAATACTTTACTTCAAACACCTGCCACCTATTAAAAGAAAAACCCAAACAACTTTGATACTGAAACCCCAAACAAACGAAAAAAATTTTCTTCTTCTTCAAATAATTTAGAAAATATTATTGAAAATATTATTCTTACCTCTTCCAACAATCAAACTATCGACTCAAATACACCAGTCATCACTTCTAAAGTATCAAACGAAAATAAAGAAGACTCTGTTATGGAAATAAACAACCCTAATCTCTTGTTCTAATTGACCAAAACACAAACGACTCTATACACGCTAATTCATCAAACTCTACCTCTTCTTTTTTATTAAACAATATGAACATACAAACTCCTAACACCAAAAGAAAAAAGAAAGTAACTAGTGACGAAGACTTTGAACCTTACGAACAATACATTGCTGATAAAAATGATGACGTCAACAATGAATCTTTTACTATCATCACTTCACCAACGTATTTTTACGCGTTTACAGATACAAAGGATGTCACTGGTTCCTTAATTGCAGAAAAACATTATATGATCAACAAACTTTTCAGCTACTTTGAAGGATACAAGGGGTTGTACTAAAATACTAGACAAAGGAAATTCTATATTTATTTTCATACATTAAACTCCCTTACACAAGCAACCAATAAAGTTAAAGAAACTCAACATAACCCAATTTTTTTAGTAATTCATCCCAATGCTAAACAACAAAGCAAAGATAATGAAAAAGGCAGATGCATTAAAGTCAATGATATTTCTTTATTTGTAAAATCAGAAATTGTACGAAATGTTTTCAAAAATTATGGAAGGATCTGCAGATTTTCAATGATCACCAGAGGTCCTTGGCAAATTGCTTTCATTGTATACGAATCACCTGACTCTATTCAACAATTTTATAATAACACTTGGTCTATCTTATTAATGGAATTTTCAGTTAGAATTGAACCTACTGACATCAATAAAATTTAAACTGCTTTTTACCAACAATTTGAACTTAAACTCACTGGACTTTCCTTTAACACCACTCAATTAGATCTCTCTGGTTTTTTGACCCAAATCAAAGCAAAATCAAGTTTTATTCCAAGAGACCGACAGTATTGTCTCAGACTATATGTATACATTAACTTCGATAATATTGATGATTATGATAACGCTTTTAACTTACAACAAAAATTCAAAAATCATATTTTATTTTGGGTTACTCCTGAAATCTAACACTGTAACTCCTGTGGTTCTTCAGATTACGAGGTCCAATTATGTGATAATCACTCTCGTCCAAATCCGTTCAAACCTCTTTATGATAGATTCAAATTAGCTCAATATAACCTAAACCTATCATACCTAAACCTAACATTACACATAATTACAAGTCAAACAATACTTCCAAAAGATCCTCTTATTCTGACTCTATTCAAAATAGAAATGATAATCAAATGAACTATTCAAGCAAATAAAATCAAACCCTTCCTCCAACTGTTGCTTCTGCTATCAAATCAATGATGGAACAATTGACCTCTTTGGAAAATAAATTTCAATTACTGGAAGACGAATTAATTAAAACTCAGAATGCGTGCATTGAATTAAAACAAATTCAACTTCACACTATCACCAGAGTTGAAACCATTGAAAATCAACTTCACATTAGCAGTCCAACCCCATTAAATAATATATCATCAAACGATTTTGCTTTCAATGAAAATAATTTTTCCTCTCCAAACGAATTTGTTCCTGTTCAAAATCGTTCTTCTATTTTATCACATCCTTCATTCTGATCACATGACCAAATGATCGACTAACAAGAAAGACAAATTTCAATGTTACAAAATAACTTCAGCGATGCCAAAAATGATCTCAAAATTATGAAAGACGCTATGATACAATTTTTACAAATACATTCTAATACTTCTCAATATATACTTCACAACAATCAAATATATCTTTCTTTCACAAGCTAAGTGAAGAGAATAACAATTTTAAAATAGCAACTCATAACGTTAGAAACTGTATTTCAAATGAAAAAAGAAATCAAATTAAACATTTTTTTCACTTCATAACTTCAACATTCTCGGTCTCTCTAAAACTCATCTGACTATGCAACAATCTTATTCTGTTTGCAATAAATTCAAATCACCTGATCTTCCCTTTAAATACTTTTTATTAAACGAAAACCATTCCCAAAATTGTCAAGGAGTAAGTTTTATTATCAACTCCTCTATTTCTAAACATATTTTTAATTATTAGGGCTTTTATGATAGAATTATTTTCATAGACCTTCAAATAAAAAATAAATATAAACTTCGAATCATTCAAATCTACCTCCCTTCTAATACACATACTACTGCCGATCATTAACATAGACTTAAAATACAATAAAAGATTCTTGATTTAATTTTAGAAGCCAAATCAAAAAATTATCATCATATTGTTATATGTAATTTTAACATTGATATAAAATGCAAATATTCTTCAACAAAACAAAAAAGATACCAATACTTTATTACTCAACTTAAAAATCTTGGCTTAATGAACAATTTAAAAATCTTCAATCAATCCTACCTATCAATCTTTTTTTCTTCAAACTCTTCCTCTTTCCTTGACTATCTTTTCTCCTCCTCCTTCCTCACTCATGATCTTACCTTTTTAACCTCTTTAAATACTTACTTATATAATTACGAATCTGGTCATACTTCATTAGTTTCTTTCTTCTACAAAAATAATATCTTTTATCAGAAAACCAACGCCTCGCTCAAACAAAAAAATTAACCAAAACCAAATTTCTGTATGACAAAACTTCTAAAGAAATATGGAATAAGTTCTCATCAAAATTAGACAATTTAATTTCCTAAAATTCATTATTGCATTCTTTCAATGATGATTCTCATACTTTTCTCCTAATGATCTTAACTTTATTTGGAACTCCTTCAGCTGTACGATTATTTAAGCAGCCAAAAATACTCTTCCTAAATACACCTCCACCAATCAAAGATCCACTGACTTTCTATATAATCATCAATCTTCATATAAATCTCTCAACAAGGTCAACAAATTCTATCACCAATGTTACAAAGATTACAATCATATGCATTTTAACATAATCAATCACAACAAATATATCACTATTATTAATCAATTAATAGAGCATAATATCCCCACTCAAGACATCAAATTTGCATATGATAATAAATCTTTTCTAACATTCCTGACTAGTCTCAAAGAAGCTATCATCCTATATAGATCAAAAATCAAACTTCTGGAAAAAATAGAAGATGAACAACATATCGCTTCTTTTATATATCAACGGGTAAATAATTTTACTGATAATCCATTGGCAATGATCGATTTCTGTCTCGAAAGAAGAAAAACATCAATTATACTGAATAGAGTCCTCATGAAAGATGATCAAAATCAACCATATTTGGAGCTTGACCCCTCTAATGTTCTCTCACATACCAGTAACCATTTTCAAAAAATAGCAAATTGAGTTAACTCAAATAAAGAATCACATCCTTCCTGGAATCTATGGTAATAAAACTATGATGGTCTAGACTATATTGATGAAAATTGTTACTCCTCACTCTTAGAACTTCCTGATTTTAATTAATGGATTCAACTGATCAATTCTTTTCCAAATGATAAAGCTGCTGGATCTTCAGGCATTACTTATGAACTTATCAAACATTTTCATACTAAAGCTTTCAAATTGCTCTTTAAGATTTTTCACATTTGTACAATTTTGCAAGACATTCCTGCAGGATGGAAATTAGCTTACATTTACTCAATATCCAAATCCAAGCCAATGTGATCTTAATAATACTAGGCCGATTACTCTTTTAGAAACAGCTAGAAAAATTTACGTCAAATTTCTAACGAATAGTTTGTCCAAAATATGTATATAACATCAAATCCTTAAAGGTTTAAACTTTGCAGGCCTTCCGCAATATTCAACCATAGATCCACTTCATATAGTCAATAATATTCTGCAATCATCTAGATTTGAAGCTCAAAGAAACAAACTTTGAAGAATCATACTCCTACCCAAAATCTATTCATTCTATTTCAAGATATGTCTAAAGCATACGATAGAGTGAACATCTATATGCTTCAGAAAGCCATGTTCTGGCTTAAAATTCCTACTAATTTTATCAACATCATCACCAATTTTTTTATGAACAGGAAAAATAGAGTTTATACCTAGCATGGCTTATCACCAGAATACGATATTTTAGTCAGTATCGACCAAGGTGAAATTATCTCTCCTCTCTTATGGATCATATATTACGATCCTTTATTATATAAAATTCAAAAATCAAATCTTGGATACAATTTGTCTCAAACTTGGATTTCTGATCTTAATAATCTGACTCTAACATCAGACTCTGTTAATATTGCTGCTGCTGCTTACATGGATGATACCACTTGGATCTCAAATGACATTTCCAATCTTGAACAGATTATTGATATAGTTGATACTTTCTATCAATTAAATGACATTCAAGTCAACTTAGAAAAATCCTTTGTAATTTCGACGACACCAAATCAGAACCAAAATATTACTTTTAATCTTCCTACCACCATAAAATCAATTAGTGTTCTAACATATTACTGATCTGAATCAGTCAAATACCTAGGAGTTTGGATTAGTATTGACAATAACAAAAAATTTATCATTAATCAACTAAAGAATATTATCGATGACTTTATTCTTAAAATTAAATTTAAATCCATACTGATAAAATGGTTTTATATTTAAATAACACTGTTCTTATACTGATACTAGAATATAGATCGCAATTAACTCTTCTTTCTAAAGTAGAGTGTAGCAGATTGTATGCATCAATTAGATCTATTATCAAACACAAACTCAGAAAGAACAAATGTTTACCAAATAGCATATTTAGACATAATTTAACATATACTTATAAAGATTTCTATGACGTTCAAACACAGGCAAAATATGATCACTTCACCAAACTCATCAACCAAAATAATCTCACAGCTACTACCTTTAGAATTTGTCTTAGATAAATTCAATTTCAACATCATTTACATGACAATCCACTTATCTCTTGGAACTCATCACATTCTTCATCAAAGATTTCCAGTTTTTTAGAAGCTCTTTTAAATAATCTACAACATTTGAACATCAATTTTACTCAGCCGACAAATGACTTTTTCCATATCAAAGGAGGACAAACTCCTATATCTAATATTATACTTATTAATAGTCAGGATCTGAAATCTCTATTACCCGTCACATTATGTTTTTTTGAACAATTAATAGTTGGTAAAGGCCTTTATCTTATACCATACAGCGATTTCAAATACAAGACTTTTGGATCTCTTTCTCAAATAAGCAAACTCCCAAATTGGTATCTCAGATTACAACAGAAAGTTGTTGACAATCCTGTTTATACTAATAGACTATTACCACAATTTGCATCTGACGTTTTGCATTTATCTGAGTTTGTTGTTTTCACTTCAGACCAGAATCAAAAAAAATCAATTGGACTACTTTTTGGGACAACACTTATCAACAAATAATCATTGGACGTTCAATTAAGATTCCTGCTCAACTACACTTGGTTCTCTTTCATCATTTTAATAGACAAAATCTATGCAAGACCTCCGTTTCCCTTCAAAAAAGCAACATACTTACACAGTATGTCCAGGGTGTCACCATAATTCAGATGATGACAAACTAGATTTCAAATTACCAAATACCTCAGATCTCAAATGTGCTTTCTATGTGAATTGTAGTTTGCTGAATATAATTGATGTAAATGGCCTAAAAGAAACAAACACAAGATTAATTGATCAAATTTATTTAACTAGAGCTTCTTTATTCACACTTTCTGATCAATCTCTTTTTTTCATAACAAATTCTATAACATTAATATCTCTCCTCAACCGACTATAGAATTCTCTAGAAATTTTTCTCATAAAACTAATTTTCTAAAAAAATTGATTATCAATCATTCTATTTATCAGCATTTATTACACCTCCAACAACAACTTTATTTATCACATCTAAATAACCTCTGAACCTTAGGATTTTATACAGATGGTTCTCACATATATAATTCTGATAATTTGTCTACTAATCTTAGTTTAGCATTAGCGCTTATTAAAAATGATAATTTAGAATTTTCTTTCTCAACTGCTATTAACCCATTTGGTCCAATTCATCCTATGCTGAAATCATGGTCATCCTTTTAGTCATACTTTGTCTCTCTCATGTTCTAATATCATAATTTATACAGACAGTCTTTCTTTAATCCAAACTTACAAAAAAATCAAAAAACAAAACATTTTGAATTACTCTACTCTTCTTTTTAAAATTCCTTTCTTTATTTATTGGTCTTATATTTTCTTTTTAATAGATATCAAACCTTTAAAAGTAAAATTTGTAAAAGTCAAAGCCTACTCAGAAATCAAATGGAATGAATATGTCGACACTCTTGCCAAAGATGCTCTATTTGAAATCCCTATGGAATTAATGTTCAATGATGCTTCTCATACCAAATATCTTCCTAAATTTCAGAATCTCATAATTAATGATCCAGTTCGATCTTTTATAAAAACAATTTCAACAACTCAAGGATTCATTGATTTCTTCTACTTAAAAAGAAAATTCAAATTCAAATATTTTCATATAAATTGGCTTTATACGTTTACTAATTTAAAAGGACATAAAGAATCAAATACAACCACATTTGATAACTCAAAACAACACAGCCGAAGAATCAAATACTTAACCGAATAACTTCCTACAGTTTAATTTTTGAAATCTACACAAAAACACATTTATCATAATTCATGGAAATGTTGTCACTATGCTATTGAAAATGAAACTTTTGATCATATTTGGCTTTATTTCATTAGCTCACCTATCATGATTGATATAATGGAATGTACAAAAAATTTCTTACTGCATCAACTTACCACACTGCATCTTACTCCTTCTACCACATTAATTCACTATCTAAATACTGATAAACTTTGGACTATCACCTCTAACAACAATTCCTTAACCTTTATTGATCTAATTAAAGGCATTATTCCTTCGAACCTTTTCAATCATATTCAATGTATTACAAACTCACAAAAAACCACATTTATGATCCTTTCAAATACTACCATGTACCTATATAACCGAACTCATCATAATATTTGGCTCCCTAGATGTGAACTTATGATTGAAAAAGAAAAAGCCCTATACATCTCTAATAAATAAAAAAGAAAATACGACTGCTCTTCAACATTCACTTTTAATCGACACATTAATCCTTCATCTTTTTCTAACCAACCTATCTTTACAAATTAGATTGATTTAGTCAGACTCTCTATAATTCATGACAGGGATTGGACACTCTTCTTGGATTGGTAATAACTAGTTGTTTTCAATTTTTCTTTATTTTCAAACTTTTTTTTTTAATGAACAGTTATGATAGAACTTGATCAACTTTTCAAGCATATTGAAAAATGGTCTAAGATTAGGATCCTTAGATTCCATATCTATTCTGAGTAATTTCCAATCATAAATTAGCAATTTCTTTTCTTTTTTTTCTCTTGCATAAAAAATCTGTACCATTGATTTCACATTTTCAATAAAATTAATTTTTGTTTTTGAACTCGACAAGACAACTGGCTGATTTGGAGGGACCTGGTTTTTTATAGGTTTTTTAATGTCTCTAGACAATAATTTTGTTTATGTTGAATCATATAGATATTACTTTAGCCTTTCTACTTTGTATTATTTGATTTTTAAATTTATTATTAATAAAATTATATTACCACATCTAAAAAAAAAAAAAAAAAAAACTGATCTGATTTGACGAATTATAGCTTGTTAGAATCGCCGCACTGAGAAGAATCAGAATTCAGCATTAGTTTTTGAGTAGCCGGCCTACTGAAAAAATTTTCTATACTTAAATTTCATTAAGTAAGAAATTGTGATGTAGATCGCTAAATTGCGCAAAATTGGTCTTAATAATCGCATTTCAAATATTTACTGAATATTCTCTAGGTTTTGAGGTTTAAAATAAATGCAAAATCATATTCCTAGCATTCGTGGTTGACGAGATATAAGCTTATAACGATGTGCAATTCTGGTTGGCTCACCACTTTATATATTTATTTTATATCTAATTTTATTAATTATATTATTGATTTTATTTATTTATTATAAAGTAATATTAAATATAGTTTTCTTATAATTGTAATTTTATATAAATAGGATAGAAAGTGACTTTTATAAAAGAACAACTCAAAAGTGCAAGTTCAAGATTTAAATTCAAGAGTAAGATTCTCTTAGCATATAAATCTACAATAAAAAGAAATCTCTTTTTATATAATAATTTATAATTTCCTTCAATATGTCCAAAAATACTTATCATTTTATTATAAAATTATAAAGTTAAACACATATATAATAATTATCAGATAATAAACTTAATGATTGATTGTAATAAGACTTATTTCATATTAATTATAATTAAATATACATATTACTTCTTGTTATCAAGTCAATATTTCCCTAAGTTCAACAGTTGAGTGTAGGATTAATACCATCAAAATATCATATTAGAAAGGCTTACCTTAATATATTATTAAAAAAAGTAAATAAAAAATAAAGAAATAATAAATAACTACCAAAAGAATACTTTTGAAAGGCTTATCTTAATGTATTCCTAAAAGAAGTAAAGAAAAAATTAAGAAAAAAGTTTAAAACTATCTAAAAGTATCTTCAGAAATGCTTAGCTTAGCTTTAAAAAGTGAATTTTTCTAAAAAAATCAAAGAAAAACAAAGAAAAAATGGTTTAAAATTACCTTTAAAAGGCTTATATTAGTTTCAAAAAGTAAATATCCCGAAAAAATATAAAGAAAAATAAAGAAAATGGTGTTAAAAGCCATCTAAAAATCACTTTCAATTTGCTTACTTTAATTCTAAAATAATAATTTTTTAAAAAAAAATAAAGGAAAATATTCAAAATATCACCTAATTTGTTTACTTTAATTCCAAAATAAAAATTTCCTTAAAAAACAAGAAAAAAGAAAGAAAATTGCAAAAAAGTCACTTCTAATTTGCTTAACTTAATTCAAAAATATGAATTTCTTAAAAAAAAACAAGAAAAAAGAAATAAATAACGCAAATTTCCACCTAAAAATCATTATTAGAAAAAAAACGGAAAATTTCTTTTTTATTTTATATTGTAAACTAAATTAAAGTTTTAATTAATTCAAAATTTAGATATTATTTATATTATTTATCATAAATGTTTTAAATAGATGATTTTGCATCATCATCTATTGTAAAATCAATGATTATTTAAACATTTTATAAGAATGATAACAAAAATCATTTATTCAGGATAATAATTTAATCATAATTTAAGAATGATATAGAAAATCATTCTAAAGTAATAATAATTTAATTTTCTGGAAGAACGATAAAATAATATTGTTCTTTAAAATAATAAATAATAATTGTTCTTTTAAAAAATAAAAAATATTATTCTTTTTAAAATAATAATGAAATCATTCTTTTAGAACGATAATATATCATTCCAATATAATGATGTCAAAATTATTCTTAAGAATAATGATGTATCATTTCTTTAGGGATAATTTGATTATTCCTTTAGAATAATTTCTATTATCTCTTTAGGGATGATTATTCGTTTCTTTAGGAGTAATTTTATTATTCCTATTATGATAATTGTATCATTTCTTTGGGATAATTATACTATTACTTTGAAGATAATTGTATCATTCCTTTAGAATGATTTCTATCATCTTTTTGGAATGATTATTCTCAGAATGTTTTTATAATTTTCACAAAAATCAGTTTAACAGATTTTGACCAGTAAGATACAATTGATTTATTATTAAATCTTGAATCTAACTAAAATTTTGCTGAATATTATAATGAAAGGTATTAGTGCTGAAATAATGCTAAATTATTTATATTGTGACAAATTACTATTGATTTTTGTAACTTAAACCAAATTTTTACCAAATCATATAAATGAATTAACTGAATATTTACAAAAGGTCTTAATGCTAAAATAAGCTAAATTATGTGTAATGTAATAAATGACTATCGATTTTTATAACTTAAGCTAAATTTTTTGCCAAATGATATAACCAAATTGGTTAAATGTTTACTAAAAGGTATTAGTATCAAAAGAAATGATTTTGACTAGTGAAATGATTTTGATGATTTTAAAAAAACTAAATAATATATGAATCAATATGCTCTTTCTTTTTTGCTCTATAAAATATTAGCTATTCCAACTATAAAAAAATGATGGTGAATTCTTACTGTAATAGAATTTCTATACTTTGGTAACATATAGTATATTAATAAGTATTTGTTTTAATTATTTTCTAACTTTCTTGTAAATATGCTACTGATTTAACTTTAATTATTTTCTTTCTTCTTTTAGCATTAACTACATCAATTCAATTAAACTATATATGTGTTCAAGAAAATTAGAATATTTAAAAAGAACTGAAAGACAGCTGTTATGATTATATATAACTACTTCATTTTCTTCCTTTAAGAGATTTGCTTTTTTAATCTAGATTTTTGCTTTTATTCTGCATTTTATTTAAGTTTTTTAAAATCTTTTTTTTCAGATCATTTTTTAAATTTTTGATACATATATGAAGGTCTCTATAAAGTTGAAAATCTTTAGTGATATTATAAAAAGAAGAAAATTCTGCCAATTTTTTTTAGCTTCTTCTATTTGATTGAAAAGTTTTTTTTTTAGAAAAGGATATTTGCATAAGGTAATTTATCAGGTGGTTAAATTGGTAATTAAATGATTGTATTTGTTATATCCTGTAATTTTTAACTGTTTGTGTTAAACATTATGTATATAAAACAGGAAATACTTGCATAGGAATTGGTGTATTAAAGAAATCTTTAATTATTTCTTTAATATTTTGTTTTTTATATTCTTTCTAATATTCACTTCACGTAATAGGATTTCACAATTGTAATTAGGGTTCTTAGTTAGAATTATTTGTTTATATGCAAAAATATTATAAAATGATGATAAACAGAATTTGGTTCTTTATAATAAAAGTTTTTAATAAACTTTGGAATTGAAAGATAATTTGCATTTTGAACTGATACACAAAATGAACGTAAAATAGAATGAACACATGAAATTAAAAACTGAAAAATTAAGGAGTTACTGTTACTTTTTATAATATCGTAAAGTTATGCTTAATAGTATAATGAAATAATTCTATAACTAAATAATTTAATGCTAATATTATATGATATGTATAAAAATCCATTTTATGCTAAAGTCATGTTATATCATATTCAACCAGATCAGACTTTTGTTCTTATTTATGTAAATGGATACCATTTATAGAATAACAAAAGTTAATATTGTAAAAAATTGATGTTTTTAACGGATTTTAAAGTCTTTTTTTTTTGATTTTATTAATAATAATATTTTGTATTTGGTAAGTCAGGTACGTAGGTCTAGATTTTTCAATAACTGCGAATTTATTACAGCTAACATAGCGGCTGTTACTTTAAGTTTCAACTTAAGTTCTAATAGATTAGAGAAAAGTGACTTTAAAATTCAAAGAACATTTAAGCCTCTCTTAAAACTTTTCTACTATCCTATAAAAATACTAGGTTGGTTGATTCAGAATTTAAACTGAAATCATGTATAATTTTTGCTAGAAAAAAATATATAAAACTAACTTTAAATATAACTT